>JACEVL010000275.1:130000-271654 GCA_020284085.1 Aporrectodea caliginosa | reverse complement strand
GGTTTTTTTTTTTTCCTTCTTTAAAAAAACTTTCCAAAATTTTTTTGAAATTTTGGGAAGAATTTCCCAATTGGTTTTGGAAAGGTGTTTTAAAAATTTTTTTGATTTTCCCAATTCAAATTTTTTTTTGGGGGGTTTTTTTTGGGGGCAAATTTTGGGAAAGTTTCTACCAAAAATAAAAAAATTCCGGTTTTAAAATGTTTTTCCCCCTTTCATTTGCAATATTGAAACTATATATATAGAAATAAATTATATTTCTATCGACATTAAAGGCCGCTGTTGACGACACAAGACATAATTCAAAAACAGAAACTACGAAATGAAATGCGATATTTTTTAATTTTTTATTTTCCGAAAATTTATATAGCGCCCCTTCAAGATTTCTATTTGAGGAATATGTTCCTCAATAGCGTTTCATCAAGAATAATAATTACAATGAACAAAATTCCGTTTTCAGGATAGAGCGAGAAAACAAAAATAGAAAATATATTCTTCCCATCAATGTCAACGGCCTTTTGATGCAAGTCCTTCACTCGCAATTGCTCATGCGCTTCGGCGTGGAAACCTGATTCAGTGTCCGCGCAGTAGTCGGGAGCGCCTCTGAATCGGAATCTGGAAGGGGCGCTATAACAAGTGCTCATACACACACACACGCACACACACATGCACACACACATTATTGTAGTACCACTAAACAGGATAGCTTTAATTTTACGCACTATTCCAGTTACAATCAATAAATGTAGACTTTCACAAAATATCTTTCTGACTGTTTGCTATAATGGGAACTACAACTGTGTCCGGATGAAAAGTAGAACACAACAAAAAGTGTCATAACTCGGTCAAAACTATCAGTATTTACCTGAAATTTTAAACACAACAACAGTGACCATATCTACACGAGATCCTAAAGCCGTTTGGAAATGTTCGTGAATTTGTCATATTTATGAGCGTTTGCAATGGAGCACTGACAAATTAAAGTTTCCAACATGGGCCCTTACATATTACATAAGAAAGTGAAGTTCAGCTACAGCTGATGTTCAAAATGTCCTCCTCGTTCACGGACACATGACCGTAGACGTGGACGCCACTGTTTGATGGCCCGGTCGATGATCGCGTGGTCAAACAGCTGCCACTCCTCAACCAGACGCGCCCTTAGATGATCGACGTCACGAATACGGGAACGATAAACGCGCTCCTGCAGTACACTCCAGATTTGGTAGTCAACTGGATTGAGGTCTGGACTGTTGGGTGGCCACATCTGCGGTGATATGAAGTCGGGTGTCTCCCGGGACAGCAGAGCAATGGTCTCACGTGCTCGATGCGCAGGGGCACTGTCTTGTTGGAATGTGAAGTAGCCGCCAGAAACCTGCTTGATAGCAGGTAGCAGATGTTGAGTGAGCAGCACATCGCGATAGTACGCTCCATTTACCTTCACACCCGGCTCAACAAAGATCAAATGAGTGCACCCCAGGGTTGACACACCGACTGAGACCTTTAGTGACTTTGAAAAGTGTGAACGTGTTTTGAGGAGACGTTCAGCAGGCACGTGTTTCTTGCGCGTCCCAGCCGCCGCATAAACGCGATCATTCTGGAGGTTGACAGGAGGAGCGACGGTAAAAACTTTTTCGTCCGTAAACCATATGAATGGGACTGTGTGCTCAGGGTATTTCTTCAGCAGCTGCTTGACGCGTACAAGACGTGTCAGTTTGTTTCTTGGTGTTAGATCTTGCGCTCGCCTCTTCTTAAAACAAACCAGCTTCAAGTCCTTGGCAACGATTTCGTGTACTGCGGTCTTCGGAATCCCAATATCCCTCGCAATCTGACGCACCGTTCTATGGGTTCCCGGTGCATCTTCTTGGCTTAATGCCAGCCTTTCAACCAACTCGACGTTTTCAACAGTGCGTGTCGTGCGTTTTTGGCCACTGCCAGGTTTTCGCTTCACTGTGCCGGTTTCATCGATCTTCTTCAATAGCTTACTCACAGACGAAAGACACCAACCTTTATTCGAAAATTCATTCAGAAACCTTCTCGCTCCATAACCATGTTCTTGCCGCAGTACTTTAATTAAAATTTTATCTTCTTCTGTAAACGCCATTTTTGTTGTGCTTAGACCAAAACAAGTGACGTATTTCATCGATGACGACGTCACAGCGTCTGCGTAAGTAAGGGCCCATGTTGGAAACTTTAATTTGTCAGTGCTCCATTGCAAACGCTCATAAATATGATAAATTCACGAACATTTCCAAACGGCTTTAGGATCTCGTGTAGATATGGTCACTGTTGTTGTGTTTAAAATTTCAGGTAAATACTGATAGTTTTGACCGAGTTATGACACTTTTGTTGTGTTCTACTTTTCATCCGGACACAGTGTATATGACATTGTGTTGATTATGGGCACTAACTATTTTATATACAATAATCGTAATCGTAATCTCCAAACTTCTAAAGCGCCACTCGAAAGCCAAGCGCAGGGCACCAGCTTATTCACGAGCGCTGCGTCTAATCAGAGGGGTTGTCCAAAAGAGTAGTCCGAGGGAGGTCCGAGTCCGGTTTCCAGAGGATCAGAGAGGGCACAGCAGATGTTAAGGCGGGTGTCTTTTAGGTCGAGGATTGGAAGGTACAGGATCAGATGAGTCAGGATAAGAGTTCTTGAAAAGCAGAGACTTTAGTTTCGAGTGGAAAGCCTTGGGGGTGATGGATAGAGGAGCCTGAGGCAGATGATGGTGGATGATTGGCGATGATGGTGGAGGAACCGAAAAAGTGCGGAATTCAGGAGGTAGATCGTTCCAGAGACGCGGCGCAGTGTTGGATATTGCTCGGTTGGAGAACTTGAGATGAGTAGTGACCGGGGGTCTAGAAAGAGTGAGAACGGAGGATGATCGGGTAGAACGGGTTGGCTGGATGGTGAAGAGTTCGCGGAGATATCTGGGCTGGGAGTGTTGTAGGGAGTTGTAGGTTAGTGATAGGACTTTGAAGTGAATTCGCTCTGGGATTTTTAACCAATGGAGTGATTTGAGGATGGGAGTGATATGATGATGCTTGGGCGTTCTGGTGACGGCTCTGGCTAATGAGTTTTGGATGAGCTGCAGACGCTTTAGTTGGGTGGCTTCAAGGTTGAGAAAGAGGGAATTGCAATAGTCGAGCTTTGAGTGGACAATGGAGGTAGCAATGGTGGAGGCAGTTTTGAAGTCGAGCATGGGTCGGATGCGGCGGAGGTCACGAATGTGCATGAAGCAGGAGCGCGAGAGGTTGGAGATGTGATAAGAGAAGGAGAGATGTGGATCAAAAGTAACACCAAGATTGCGGACAGGGGCATCAGAGGTGAAGGTAAGAGATGAAGAGTTAGTAGATAGGTGTATTGAAAGGTCAGGTATTTTCTTGATTTGGTCAGGAAGGCGGAGGATGATGAATTCTGTTTTGGAAGGGTTGAGGCAAAGCAGGTTGGACGACATCCATTGAGAGACTAGGTTAACCACATTGAGTAGTTTTGCAATGGAAGTAGAAAAAGAGCTGGGGGAGAAGGATATGTAGAGTTGGGTGTCGTCTGCGTAGAGATGGTGGTCAACAGAAGAGGATTTTATGAGATGGCTTAATGGTGTAGTGTACAGAATGAAGAGCAGTGGGCCCAGGACGGAACCTTGAGGGACACCACAGCAGAGCGGGAGGGGTTGCGAACAATGACTGGATGCTTTAACAGAGAAGGATCTGGAAGACAAGTAGGACTGAAACCAACATAGAGCAGTACCAGAGACGCCAAACCAAGATGAAAGTCGATGAAGAAGGAGGCTGTGATCGATGGTGTCAAATGCGGCAGAGATGTCAAGGAGACAGAGGCAGGAGACTTGCTGATGGCTGACGGCAGAGACCAGTTTATTGTACAGAGAGGCGAGTAGAGTTTCTGTGGAGTGGTGTCATGCAGGAGCGAGTCTACCAGACAGCAATCCATGATGCAAACAATCTGAAGCAACGTACGCTTGTTGGAAGTATGGGATGGTCTGGATCAGAGGATAAACGACGATGCCGTTGCCCAATGGCGCAAGCGCCTCCAGGCTTGCGTGCAAGCAGAAGGAGGACATTTTGAACATCTTCTTTAATTAAATAATCAAACCATACTACTGAGAGTTTCTTCACAAAAATATTAAATACTGTTTTCATGTTAGAAGTACTTGTATGAAATACAAAGTTTGGCTTACTTTTCATTGAACCACCGTGTAGATCTCCTTGAAAACAATTGAGTAACGTTAAGAAAGTACTTATAGATAATTTTAAATCGTTTAAAAGGTGTCCAAATGAAAGACGTTCCTCAGCGACGTTAGTGGACTGCCTCGCCTGTTGATATCAGCCCCACCTCATCTTATGATCATCCTACTGGTTGAGACTGGCACTACCCGGGTTAAAGCCAGTTTTCTTTAAAAGACGAACCTGCTGTGAACAATAAACTCTGATATCGTTTCAAGGTAAATAAAGGAGCTTAAGAAATGATCGATGACGTCATAATACAAAGCGAAAATTGGCTCAAAACCATCGTTAACTAATCCTAATACTTCTTGGAACTGTGCTGTGATTAACCCAGATCAATTTGTGGTTGGCGATAGACTAGAGGCTAGCGTGCTGGACTGTCATCGTAGAGATCGAGAGTTGAAAGCCCCTCTGTGACCAAATTTATTTTCCTCTGGTACTCCATAGCGAAAGAAGGATAGAAAATGTCTACACTCTCGGTGGGAAGATAAGACGGTGAGGTAGAAGACTGGCTCACGAGACACCTTTAAAACGCTTTTTACCAGTTGTATATAAAAGTCAATCGCAAAAATCATCATCTTGATGACTTTTCTTTCGGTAAGGTATTTGAAGTTGACGGCCCTGGCAGCCGTAAGACGTCACTAAATGTAAGAGAGCCAATGTTGCATTCAACACCGTCAATAGGACGCTTATATTTTCTCAAAGCAGTGGAAATAGACATAATTTAACACCACCATTGCTCTTTTCTTGGCAGTCCCAAGCCTGAAGAAAGAGGAGGGCGACGCTAATAGTCTTTGTTATGTCACAATGTCGTTTAACAGCAACTAACAGTAATTTCAGAGGCAGTCATGGGTGTGAAACATAAGCGACTTCATTTTCTTTATATCGGCTTTAAGGGGCGGGAACCCAGTCCTCTAGCTGCCGTCTGATCTTCCCACAGACAGTGTACGGTCGGTGTACTCATTACAGCTGAGTTGGATATGGGGCGCCGGTGGACCATAAACCATGACATCCTGATTAACTGTCCAACACGCAAGGTTTGTTAAACATTTGGTAACCTAACCGTTTCCCATCGAAGCCAACGGCCTTTGATGCCATCAATTAATTGGAATCCAACCATATTAACTCCAACTCCGTATCTGATAGTGTAAGTCCTGAGCATAGATAAAGGAGGAGGGCTACGCTAATCATCTTTCTTATGACATAGGCAGTGGGACCACCACAGATCTGTTACCTTCGATAAGGTAATGAGGACGTGAACCACAAGATGGCAATTGCAATGGAAATTTTTATAGCGCTACTTCAGACGGACTAATCAGAGGCTCTTTGATGGCGATAATTACTCTTTACACCCTATACTTATAACCTAGATTACTAACATTACCCGTTAATGGTTAATAAGTATACTTACAAGATAGATTACAAAGATAACTGGTTACGAAGTATAATTGAAATCTAAATTACTAAGACGACTGGTTACTAGGTATACTTGTAAGCTAGATACTGACCGCAGTGACTCCCCAAGCGTCAGACTTATATCGCTAGGAGGATGACGTTAAACACTTGATAATAATATTTTCGACACCTTTAAAACCTTACTAGCTGCAATATATAAATGGCAATCGCAAAAATCGTCAGTGTCAAGTCTCGGGCCATAAGATGTAATGTAGCAAGACATTTATATAGCGCCACCTAAGAGTCTCACAGAAGCGCTCAACACGTGGCCATCAAACAGCTGAAAAAATGCGTCTTTAAGAGTCGAGAGAAAACCATGTAACCACATGCAGCATTTGTGGCACGCACAGATGGCGGAAGAGTATTCCAGATCCGTGGCGCCGCAATCGAGAAGTCCCGACGAGCACGGGTGGTGGTTCGAAACGAAGGTACAATCAAGTCATTTCGCGAGGCAGACCGGAGAACCCGCCGACCAGTTTGAGTGCCAACTGGAAGGCACAGTTCAGCAATGTAGTCCGGAGCAGTGCCAGTCGTAGCCTTCCAAACCAGCATAGCAATTTTGAATTGCACACGATCAGCAACTGGATGCCAGTGGAGCTCACGTGGCATGTAGTCAGATATGTGTGAATATCTCGGTAGATCAGCCAGAAGTCTGTTAGTCTAATAGGTGGTTTGAAAGATAGACGGATAGACAGACAGATTGACAGATGTATAACCAGATCAACACATAGACAAACAGTCTCAGGCAGACACTTAGACATTCATCTTCATTTTACAATCAATGCATGAAATCGCTAGCAAAATATTGTAAAACAATGGATAAAAATTATACACAAAAAGAGCTAACTTTAGACACCTTTGAAAGCCTTCTAGAAGATGCATATAAAAGTCAATCGCAAAAATTCGCCATTCTAAGAAACATTTCAGCGAAGGTATTTGAAGCTAACGGACCCTGCAGATGTCACTAAATGTAAGAAAACCATACACAAAGAAGAAAGCTGCATTCGACACCGTTAATAGGACGCCTACACTTTCTCAATGCAGTGGAAATGGACATAATTTTACTCCGCCAATGCTCTTCGCTCCAGTCCCAAGTCTAAAGAAAGAGGAGGGCGACTCTAATCATCTTTGTTATGACAAAGTGTCGTTAACAGCGACTAACAATAATTTCAGAGGCAGTCATGGGTGTGAAACATAAGTGACTTAATTTTCTTAACCTCTAGCTGGCCGTCTCATCTTCCCACCGACAGTGTACGGTCGGTGTACTCATTAGAGCTGAGTTGGCTATAGGGCGCGGGTGGACCAAAAGCCCCGACATCTTGATTAACAGTTCAGCACGCAAGGTGTCGCTAAACATTTGGCAACCTAGTAGTTTCCCATGGAAACCAACGGCCTTTGATGCCGTAAATTAATTGGAATGCAACCGTTTTAGCGCCAAATCCGTTATGGGATGGTGCCAGCCCTAAGCATGGCTAAAGGAGGGTTCCATGACAATTCGGCGCCAGACAATTCGGCGACAGACAAATCGGCGACAGACAATTCGGCGACAGACAATTCGGCGCCCAGACAATTCGGTGCCAGGCAATTCGGCGCCCGACAGCATGTAATTTTATTTTAAATAGCGCTTAATCTTTAATATCGGAGAGGTAACACCATAAAGACAGAGTCTAATTTTTAACAACATAAAGACAGAGTATAATTGGCGATTTCTCTGTAATCGCATAGCTAGTAAAACCAACGTATAGTTAATACTGTCAACGGAAAGTACTGATTAAAGTAATGTTAACAGTGTCAATTCAGTGTATACACTGCTTAAAATAATGTTAACATTTTCACTTGTAATAAAAATTTGGCGCCAGACAATTGTGAAACGGAATGAAAGGGTTGTCGGCGTTTCGTTAAGGTGACCAAATAGGTCTAGAATATAATGTGCCTTTGCACACAATGTATTTAGCCATTCAATACATGCCGTTTTATACAGTTGGGTATTCTTTACTGTTCCCCTTATTTGCTATCCGATCGTATACGTATACGAATCTTTAAAATAGTACGAAAGTGTGCAAGTAAAACGGCGCAAACGGCGCCGAATTGTCTGGCACCGAATTGTCTGGGCACCGAATTGTCTGTCGCCGAATTGTCTGTCGCCGAATTGTCTGGGCGCCGAATTGTCTGTCGCCGAATTGTCTGTCGCCGAATTGTCTGGGCGCCGAATTGTCTGTCGCCGAATTGTCTGGCGCCAAATTGTCTTGTCACCCTAAAGGAGGAGGGCGACGCTAATCATCTTTCTTATTACAGCGCCTACCATATCGACAGTGGTACCACCATAGATCTGTTACCTTCGATAAGGTAATGTGGACTTGAACTACAAGATGGTAATGGTTATTGCAAAACTGAATAGCGCTACTTCAGGATTGCTTAATGTGTAACTTGAAGAATAACCTAATTAAAGGTGTCTAAGTTCGTGTAATTTCGTCTAATAGTACCCATTGTTTAGCGACATCTTGTGGCTGTCATGGTCGTTGACGTCAGCTGTTCTTTACGATTTACTTAATGGTTTGGCTAACTCTAATAATTATAATCTTATTTAATCAATTCAAATGACACACCGCAGCATGATTAAGAGCCATAGTATGACCTCATAATCCTGTATAGAAACGTAGATTGCTTCTTTACTGTTTAACGACCACTGCTTGGTAACAAAGACAAAAACATAACAAATACGTAGATTCAACGCGATTGCTTAAATTATATAACCTGAAGAAGGACGTAATTAAAGGTGTCCAAATTCGTGTAATTTAGTCTATTGGTTTCTATTGTCTAGCGACATCTTGTGGCTGCCATGGTCGTTGACGATGTTGATCTGATCTTACTTTACCTGGAAATAATACGGTTGAAGTTAATTCAGTGATGGAAGGAAGGATTCGTAGAGTTTGACGACATCTTATGGGATCAGTTGCCGTTACATTCGACGGAAAACAGTGTGTGTGTGCGTGTGTGTGCGTATGTGTGCGTGTGTGTGTGTGTGTGTGTGTGTGTGTGTGTGCGCGCGCGCGTGTGTGTGTCTGTGTGAGCGCGTGTAGTCTCTGTTTAGCGACGCTGTATAATAAAATTTCCTGGTGGTGCCTGACTCCTGTTCACAGACTTTGGAGTGGCAGTGGCGGAGTTTCTGGTGAGGTTGGATGGAGTCAACCACAGTTTCAACGATAATTCCTATGGCAACAAAGGACGTTGACGTCGACAGAAAAAATTGTCAACAGTTCTCATCATTCCTATGGCATAATGAAGCAATAATAACTTAACGAAAGCTGTGGCATGGTTCATTATTGTAATTCATAGCGACTGACGGATATATTGGAATGAAGTCCATAGTTAAAGGTGTGTAATTTGAGCGTAGAAATTTCATGGTATCTGGCGGTTTGACGACATCTCCAGGCTACTGGGTCATTTGACATTCCGCGTAAAAGTGAAACTCGTGGTCTAATTTTATATTAAATGCTGTTCATTTGAAATCGGTAAATCAAATACAAATCTATGTATTGCTTGATGAGGGGGCCCGATAGCGCATTGGATAACATCTGGCGTAGAGAGCGAGAGGTACCGAGTTCGAGCCACGTAGGACGGATATGCTTTGTAGGCTGCTATTAGCGCCGTGTATGTCAGGCTGTCTGTTAAGATTTATGTCTTCTGTCATTTGTGTTCTTGTGAATTGTTTCAATTGCATAATTGTACACTGTAACCGGTTGCGATTTGTCAACCGGATTGTTTGAATAAACGAAAAATATAATATTATATATATATATATATATATATATATATATATATATATATATATATAACAGTATTCATGCATGTATGTATGTAATACATACATACATAAGGATCCTGAGTGGCCGAGTGGGTTGGTGCCCGCTCTCCGCGCCGGCGCCCCGGGTTCGCTTCCCGGTCGGGTCGGTTTATCAGAGATTAATTTCTCGGATCTTTACTGCGGGTGGCTCGGTCGCATTATAAACGTGGAGTACAATACAACACACAACACAACACAATATACTGGGGCGCGGTGGTTTGGGGGTATGTTCGGTGCCTTGCAGCTGGAGGGTTGCGGGTTCGAATCCACCTCAAAGCCGTCGCGTAGGGACCCTGGGCAAGTCCTTCACTCGCAATTGCTCATGCGCTTCGGCGTGAAACTCTGACTACAGCAGTAGTCGGGAGCGCCTCTGAATGGGAAATCTGGTAGAGGCGCTATAACAAGTGTTCAAATACAATACAATACAATACAATACATGCATGAATACTCATATATATATATATGTATGTTAGTATATATATGGCATGTGTGTGTATGTAAGTGTCTGTGTGTATGTATGCAGGTAAAGTATGTGTGTGTATATGCATGCATGTCTGTAGGCAGGTAGGTAGTTAGGTACATGTGTTGGTCTTCCTAAGGTTCGTCTCTCTCCTCTTCAGTCGGTTCTCAACACAGCTACTAGACTGATAGCCCGCCTTCCCCGGTACTCTCACATATCTACCTTTATGTTTGACGAACTGCATTGGCTCCCTCTGCATGCTCGTATACAGTTTAAAATCCTCTCTCTGATCTTCAAGGCTCAGAGGGGTCTTGCCCCGCAATATCTGGTTGGTGTAATACTTCGGCCTCATTCAGCTTCCTCCCACCGTCCACTTCGTTCCTGCAATAGACTTGACCTCTTGGTTCCCCGTAGTAGAACTGCTATGGCTCAGGCTCGTTCCTTTGTTTCAATTGGTCCCTCTCTTTGGAATGCTCTTTCTCCTTCTGTTCGCTCTAAAATTCTCTCTGGCAGTCTCTCTTCTTCCTTCGCTTTTCTCAAAACCTGTTTATTTTCGCGGGGCTTAGCACACTGGGAGCGCTTCTGAACGGTTCACCCTATGAGAGGAGCCTTACAAATGCTTAAACACGATACGAAACGATATGTACGTACGTATGTATTTTTTATGTATTCGCATATGTTACTACATGTATGTATGTATGTATGTATGCGCAGTGTTTTAGTTGTCAAAAACTAACTGGGGGGTCGAAAATTTTGCAGATTTCGAAAGTACACGATCACAGGTCTAAATTAAATTTTAATGTTGTTAATATGAAACAACTGACGACTCATGAGATATCTTAGTTTCTTCTTTAAATTTATCTATGCGACATAACAAAGAAATTACATAATCATAGGGGCGTAGCCAGGAAAAAAATTTCAGAGGGTGTTTTAACTTTTAAGTTTTCGGGGTTTTCCATTGGAAATGGTCGTATTTTTCTACATATTTAGTTTTTAGCAACATAATGCATTTATTGGGGGGGGCTTGAACCTGTAAAACCACCCCCTAAAAACGCCCATGCATGATCACATAGACAAAACACCTGGTTTTGGAAAGTAATTCAATAACACAACCATAATGAATAGATTCTTACACTATACCCGGTAGTTTACAAAAATAATTGTGGACTATGTTTTGTATTTCTTTTTTCTTTGATAACCCAGTGGCTTTGTCCAAAGCACCATGTCTGCCAGCTTTAAGACAAGAAATAACATATTTTTCTACATTCCATGCAGTAAGAGGTGGACCATTGATGCCAATCATCACAGATCATTCACTGAAATCACCAGAAGCCTGTTTCTTCCACTAGTGTGACACAAATTCATCTGACTGAATCCTCTCTCACACTCAGCAGATGAAACAGGTAGAACTTCCGCCAAAGTAATAAGTGGCTGCAATTTCTGCCCAAGCATTAAACCATCGCTCTTTTTAAGCATAGAATATTCAAGCAAAACATCAGCTGCGTCAGAATTACCTATCCAAACTCTACTCAATGCAATATTTCTTTCTCCACACACTAAATAGCTTCAACCATGTGCTCGAACTATTGCATAAGAGGAAAAGGAAATAAACGTGTTACAGAAATTGGCTTTCACCTTAATTCTGTAGACTGGTTCTCCGCTCTTAGTCACAAACCATAACAGTAAGGAAGTAACTAATTTACTTAAAAAGTAAAGGAATTGGGCTATATATTCTTTTGTACTTGATGACAAAGCAATAGCCGGGGGGTCAAGACCTAACCCCCCAGCATCTTTTCAGTTACTTGGCTGAGGGGGTTGGAAAAAGAACTAGGGGGTTGAACCCCCCAACCCCCCGACAACTAAAACACTGTGTATGCGTGTAATTATGCTTACATGTATATATCTATTTATAGGAGTATGTATATGAACTTGCCTTCCTGATTTTGCTCCATCCTACTTGTCTGATCTTTGACCTCTCAGACCCGTTGATCTCCTCGCTCTTCGACAAGAGGGAACTTTTGGTCCCGCGAGCTCACACTTCTATTAAACAGCGTTGGGACTTTTGATTGTGGGACCATCCATCTGGAATGGCCTTCCACAAGACTACCGATTGCCGCCTCGGTTTAATTCGTCTTCTGTTTACAACCACTCCAATCGCACTTTTGGCGGTGGCTGGGCGGTGAGTGTCTCTGAGTAGGTCTCTGGAAGAGGCGCTATATAAATTCTCAGAACGAATGAATGCTTAAATATAGTGTCCTTAGGAATCACACAAAGGTGTGGTTCAATACAAAGTAACGACTGTGGGTTTAAGTCTCGTGTTGGCAAATGTAGGATTTTACGAAATATCGGAATAATAGGATGTAGGCATAATCAGGATGAGCAAATTACTTTCAAAAGTCTTTTGAAAATACAAAATAAAATCGAATCTTCAATTCTGAATTTAAAAACCAAACAAAATACTGTTATCACTGGGAACAATAAACGATCTTACTGAAAGTTTGGTCAAGTGGAAACTATGGATGCTGTTAATGGATATCAAAACTGATAATATTGCTTGCGTGATGTAGTTCAAGCAACTCTAATACATATCAAATATTTGATACGCGACTGTTCAGTGTTTATGACCAGCTGATGATATAAAACCATTAAAATATGCAGAATGAAAATGTAGTATTAAATGTTCGAGCATTGTGATCAACAGTTAACGTTGCGCATAATGCAAATGCTGTCATTACACACCTTTTAAACGCTTTCCACAACGTTATTTATATTTCGCAGCCACTTACAATGTTACATTTTATCAGCCATCAATCCTCATTATGACATTTGGCATCTCGTATCGGAACATTTGCCGTCAACGGTCGCTATTGACGCCACAAGATTTAATTAAACATCAGAAAAGAAAAACAAGCTTGAATTTAAACTCCTTTAATTAAGTGGATATTTCTTCTATATGCTGTAAAAGATGGTCAGCCTATGCTATGAATCAGAACTCCGCCACTGTTCGCTTGCTGACAGTGCCAGTCCCAAGCCTGAATAAAGGAGGAGGGCGACTCTAATGGTCTTTGTTAATGCACAGTGGTCGTTAAACAGTAAACAAGCAAGCCTGTGCTATAGGAAGAGTGCCATGAAATGCAGTAAAACTGATGGTAACCAACCTAACCAGTGGTAACGCCGCCACGCTCATCTTGGGGTCGTAACAGTCGGAAGCCTTGATGCAGGAGAGAGATAAGTAGCCTAGTTCAACTTTGTTTTGACATAGATTGCTAAACGGAAACCACCTATTCTATACACACCCAAAAGCATTTCTTTTGGATAGTTTTTAGTTTGACTCCTACTCTAGCCATAACCAGTTTATAACCTGATGCCATATCTGGTTTAGAGAATGCTCGGCATCTTGAAACACTATTTCTCCACCTCTTATGGAATAACATGAAGTCTGTCATATTTCTTCTTTTACCAGCAGATTATAATAACCACATAAACCTGCAGTCTGAGAATGAATAATATGTCATATCAAGTGTTCGAGCATATGATCAACAGCTACCGTCGCATGTAATCCAAATGCTCTCATAACACACCTTTAAAACACATTTTTAGACGTTGTTTATTTTTCCAACTAACATTATTTTGATCAGACCGATTTCATTAATTGCGTCTCTCCGCCGATTAATATACAAGAATGATGAGCCTTGTTAAAGGTGGCTATTGTTCGAGCATATTATGAGTAGCAGTTACCGTTACACATAGTGAAAATGCTCTCATCCCGGATGTCATTTAATTTCCAAATGTGCCAAAGCACTTTCTGTCGACGGCAACGGCCTTTATTGTCATAAGGTGTCGTTAAATTCTGGATCCATCCATTACCTTAACTCCGCAAATGCATGTACATGCCTTAACGCTAGGCAATGCCAGTCCCAAGCCTGAATGAGGGAGGAAGGAGGGTGACGCGAAAAATATTTATTATCACACAGTGTCGTTAAACTGTAACCACTATTGCATTTACACGATTCATGACATAACAATTGTTGCTTAAAGCAACCATTGATAAATATAGTAGAATGATTCGTCTTATTAAAGGTGTCTAGTGTTCGAGCATAATATGATCAACAGTTACCGTTACATATAATGGTAATTGTAATTGTAATTAGCAACTTCTATTGGAAATAATATATTTTCGTTTATTCAACAATCCGATTGACAAACCGCAATCGGTTACAGTGTACAATTATGCAATTAACAAGACACAAATCGTAACTACTAACAGAACAGACAGCCTGCAAACACAAAGCATATCCGCCCAACGGGAGCTCAAACTCGGTACCTCTCGGTCTCTTTGCAAGATGTAATCCAATGCGCCACGGGCCCCCCGTCACACTCCAGTCCTAAGCCTGGATAAAGGAGGAGGGCGACGCTGATCATCTTTGTTATGACACATTGTCGTTAAGCCGCCTGTAACCAAGCAAACGCCATGCAGACGCGTGGCCTATAACAGCTGTACTTTCGATTATTCTATGGTGGAATCTAACAAGAATTTTTCCGCTAGATGTCAACGGTTTCCTACCATGAGATATCGTTAAACGGTCGGTAACCAACCTGTTCGTATCTCATCCACAGTCATTTTCGGGTAGTGCCAGTCCGAAGCATGGATGAAGGAGAGGGCAACGCTAATCAACCTTGTTTTGACTCGGGGTTTGTTAAACAGAAACTACCTATAATCTGTATATTCTTTATTATACCAGTTTCATAGCCGCACTCTGGTGTACATACATCTTACTTACTTGCATACTCTTCCCTCCCTCTCTTCTTCCAATATAATATCTCTTTTTTATTATACCAGTTGCATAACCGCACTCTGGTGTACATACATCTTACTTACTTGCTTACTCTTCCCTGCCTCTCTTCTTCCAATATAATATCTCTTTTATCAGCGTCATAAGTGTGCACAAGGCATCCGGTTTGAGCTGAAACCGTTCTCCAGAGTTTGAAGTTCGTAGGAAAAGTCCATTACAAAGACCTGTGGGTTAGGAACCAGAAATGAGGCAGCGGTTCCTTATATAGACTTAGGGCTGGCACCACCCGAAAACGGCCGTGGTATAAAAAAATTGTCTTAAATATGAATTAAATCGTAACTGGATATTATTATAACATCGGGTGATGCGTTTTAAAGGTGTCTAATAAGCTTTCTCATTCAGTGTATAGTGACATGAATATAATTATTGTTGCGAGGATCGTTCAAAATTTTTAAATATGTAACATCGACCTTAACTATACGTAATTACAACAGCGGTTTGAAGGGTGTCCTATTACTCAACGTCCCTTCACAGTGATCGTCTCAGAGGATAAGGCTCGAACCCTTACTCTCCGTGTTATTAGCCAAGCGCTCTAACCAATTGGACATCGTTGCTGTCGCATATTATATTAACCGTTTCCAGTGTTTAGCGACATCTTGTGGCTGCCAGGGCAGTTCAAGTCGACGTCCACCTTTCTCCAGTGCTTGGGACTGGCACTACCGATCACTTCTGAATTGGAGTAGGCCTAGTAATTGGTTGATTAGATGCTGTATTCCGTAACATTGATGACTAGCATCGCCATCCTCTTTTTAGTCTTGGGTCTGGCATTAGCACAGGTTGGGAAGTGACTGAGTTAGCAGTGGTGTAGTCACTGCCTATAGCATCGGTTAGCTCCGTTTTACAGGAGTCTAAAGAGAGCGTTGTTACTAGGGCCAATAGAAATTCACGATGTCACTTAGCCGTGCATTGTATATCAGTTCATTTTCTTAATTTCAGAGCGTCACTGGTTTCGATACGTATACTTCAGAGGCTTCTGGGAATCTGGGTTCCAGGTGCTGTGTTGATAAAATCCAGAGTCTGATAGTTTCCTTATTTAACGACATCTTATGGCTTCCATGGCCGTTGACTTCGACATAACGTTATCTTACAGATTATTAGAAGGAATTGATGTTCATTGTAACGTCAGAACCATTTGAAGGCTATTATAGTCGAAGACGACATATATTTTAAGGTGTTTAAATCGAAGATTGTATTTATGTAAATCCAGAGTTGAGTAGTGTTTATTATTCAATATAAGGTATCCAAGCTAACACTGTAATAAAATCTGCTACCACCGTACTCTGATAGTGCCAGTTCCAATACCGGATAAATAGGAGGGCTACGCATAATTATCATTTTTGCTACGATGCATCATCGTCGTCCAGTAATTACTACTACTATTACAAAACTTAAATATCTATCAGCTGGTGGATTGTGACCGTGTTAATAAATTGACAATTATGTTGTACAAGAAACAATTAACTTATTCTTCAAAACAATTTAACAATTGCTGGTTTACTTTTCAGTGTTTCGCGACATCTTGTGGCTGCCAGGTCCGTTGATAATAACACCATTGATGTCACATTCCTTGCCTAAAGATTGATTAAACATATTGTTATTATCCCAAAGTTTAACGTCGTCCTATGACATCAAAGGCCGTTGACGACAATTATACAGAAACATATACATTAGGAAAGAAGCTAAACGCTTAAATTACGTTAACGAAATTATTTATAGCCATGGTTGAAGCGTTTCAAAGGTGTCTAAATGGAGACCTTACAGCGACGAATTTGGACTGCCTCGGTCATTGAAGCCAACCCTATCTCGTAGTCAAATTCAGTTAATAATTGCAATTACTTTTCCAATTATATACTATGCCATTTAAATACCTTTTAATCGGATATCAGAGCATTATATAAATTCTCATGCCTGCTGACAATTAATAAATTGCTTGTTCCGATAAATTCATAAAAGAGGTGAAGTTAGATTTTGGACCCTAACTAATAATAATAATAATAATAATAATAATCTTTTCTTTAATGAAGCGCCTGACAAACGCACTGCGCTGTACATTTACATGTTATGCAATTGAACAATCTTAACTAGTTAACTACTAACAGAACAGACAGCCTGCAATAACTGACCCAGACAAAGCTAACCTAGGCATTACAGAGGAGCGCTGCTTTTGAGGCCAGTCTTCTTCCTTGCTGCCTGATCACCACATCAACAGCGTCCAGTCAACACAATCGTTTTATTTAGTAAGCAAATAAGTAAGTAAGAATTTTCTCTATCATGCCAGTTGCATTACCGAACTCCTTTGTACATACATCCTACTTACTTACTTACTCTTCGTCCTACTCTTTTTCCTCCATCTCCTCCTCCATTATAATAATAATATTCTTTTAGCATCTTCTCAAGAGTGCACAAGGAATCAGGCTTAAGCTGAAACCGTTCTCCAGAGTCTGTAGTTCATTGGAAAGTCCATTGAAAGGACGGTAGCTAAGGAAACAGGAATGAGGCAACGGTTGGTAATCAAGTTGAAACTTGTGAGCATCAAGCTTAAAGATCTCTACATACCGTATAGAACTAGATTGTGTAAGTGTTGAAATATCTATAAACCTTTGCAATGTTGATATTTAAGCTACCTAAACATTATACTACCTGAGGTATTGTGCAAATCCAACAAGTGTGACCTGTGTTTAGCGACATCTTACGGCTGCCAGGGACGTTGACGTCGCCCCTCTTCTTTATCTAGACTGTCTTGGTACTGACACCAAAGATGTTAGAGCCGTAGGCTAAGATATGACACTCCATGCATCTGAATGCACACCTCACCTACCTTGGGATGTGTGGCGCCACCAAACGAACGGATGGCCACGTTATCAACAACATGGCTTCGAAGCGAGGAGGAAATTGTTGTGCTGCAATTAATTGTAGCGTAAGGACGTACAATTCTCAAAAAATTTCACTACATAGATTTCCGAAAGATGCCGCGAGGTATGTATAAAGTAACCTATCAATTATTTTAATAAATGGTTGCATGCCGACTGCTGTCGGTGATATAGGGTGCTTGACACACTTCTCAGGACTCGGTCCGCTCGAATAAATTATTGGTAAACAATTTTTCGGAAGCTATAAAAATACTAACAAAACTCCAGGGTGAAACTTTGCGTTGCTAGAGTGATGTTTGTGCAGTGATCAAATGCTTAATTCTGATTCAAGCTTGAAATGTAGCTTTATGTTCCCCAGTCCATTTATATAGGGCCTATACCTAACAACCAGCTCAGAAGCCACCACCACTTAGGGGCCCCACAGTTGCAATTATATTTTTTGTGTCCCTTCACTGCATGTGTCATCTGACTAGCAAAGAGATTCCAAGATTGACTAGTAACTTCTGAGTGGTAGGCTTCTGATTCTGAATGACCAATTTTGACCATTGTACTAAATAATCATAATTTTGAGGTGTGGGTTGTCTGTGTCGGAGACTGTAAATCAGCTGCACAAAAGGCACCATATTGGGCACCCACGTGCCACACCACGCTAAATTCAGTCAGAGCTGCTAATGTGGCACGGTGGCCGACTGGTTAGAGTGGTTGACCTGTAACGCGGAGAATACGGGTTCGATCCTCATCGATACATACGGACCATGAGCAAGTCCTTCGCGCACAATTGCTCTGCAATATAATTGCCTCTTCGCCGCCAAGGCATGTGCACTTCTGATATTTGGGCCACCTTTGGAAGAAGGGTGATATCAAAGGCAGTTAGTTGTATTGTATTGTAGTTACGGCAATGTGAAGTCCTGCGACTTTCCCGGGTCCAGAGGACCCAATAGTAACGGAAAAACTAACCACTGGCAGATCTCAGGGCCATTCTGGCCATGCCACCCCATGAAATTTTCAATACGCAACTAAATTTGCTTATAACATGCATTGCAAAATTCTATGATACGAACTGCATAGTTATATGCTGTTATTATTTTATTATGTGAGAACAGGTGTAAGAAGTGGAGAGTCAACACACGGCGTAAAGATCTGGACTGCAAAAGTGTTGAAGTGCTAAACAAAACCTTCCGTCTGTGCAGTAGGCATTTCGAAGATTCGCAGTTTATGAACTCTAAACATGACAAGCTTATATGGAATGCCGTCCCAACACTGTTTGATGTTCCAAATAAGCCAGCACCAGTCACAGAAAAACGACGACATGTTGTCAAACATGCACCAGAGCTGAATGCTTCGGCCAAAAGCAGCAAATCACCAGGACTTAAAAACATTCCTTCTGAACACAAGGACAGTACTAATGAAGTTCTTGTTGTAAAAGAGCCTTTTTCTGCAGCTGTCACTATCAGCAATGTTTTGCCTGCTTCATCGTCTGCTAACCTGGAACTTGTAAATGACCGGTCTGAAGGTTGCTCCAGGAGATTCTCATTTAACTCTTCAGACAAAAAGAAACTGAAGAATGAAATTGTCAGACTACGAAATCAACTGAGGAGACAAAAAGAAAAGGATAAACAGAAATCAAAATACAACAGTGGCTTGACACGTAAGCAAGAAGCTGCTTCCTGTGACCGTCTTATAGCGGAACTGTGCAACCATCTTCCCCCATCTACTGTCTCTTTTCTGAAGACTCAGATAAATATGGGTCTTGTTTCAAAACATGGTAGACGTTGGACAGTTGACGAAAAAATGTTTGCAATGTCTGTTTTTTACCAAAGCAGGAAATCTTACAAGCTGTTGCAAAATATTTTCTGTATGCCATCAAAAAGGACTTTGCAGCGAACGCTCCAAAATTGCAGCCTTTATCCCGGCTTTAGCAAGCAATTGTTTGATACCTTAAAAATAAAGATGCAGCAAGCCTCTGAGAAGGCTAAAGACTGTGTGCTAATGTTTGATGAAATGTCATTAAAACGAAAATTGGTATACAACAGGGAGCGGGATTGTATAGAAGGTTTTGAGGATTTTGGTATACTTGGAACTACTCAGTGTATAGCTGACCATGTTCTCGTATTTATGTTGCGTGGAGTTTCGGTTAAATGGAAGCAGCCTCTTGCTTACTTTTTTGTAAGTGGGTCTGTCAAACCAACAATTTTGAGGCAGCTTTTGCATGATTGTCTGGCAAAGTTGGAAGAAATAGAGTTACTTCCTAAAGCTGTTATATGTGATCAGGGACCCACAAACAGATGTTATATGGAAACATTAGAAAAAGTGTCTGTTTCTCAACCGTTTCTGTTTCATGGTTGCAAAAAAGTATATGTGATTTATGATCCACCACATTTGCTTAAAAACATACGAAACAACTTTAAAAAACATGACTTTGTATCTAGTTCTGGAGAAAATAGGCAAAATGTGTGTTGGAAGCATGTTTCTGAATTTTATGCATTTGACAGAAATCTGCCTATTAGAATGGCACCTCGTCTGACAGATAAGCATCTTGATATGCCTCCATTTACTAGCATGCGTGTTAACCTTTATTTACCCACTATGCCTTTTAGGTGGAATTTTGAGATGGCCCTTAGATATGTGTTGTATGTTGATGGTATTAAAACAGAAATGACAAGCTTTTAGTGATATTTCACATTTAAGGTCATTTTTGGGATGTTCCAAAAATGGAACGTTGGGTCATTCCCACTAGCATTTTTTTACAATGGCAGTTCAACATGAATAAACGATACAATATTGGCTTATGCACAATTTATTGAAAACCAGTTTATTTAAAGGTATGAAAACTTTCAAAACAGTTCACTTGAAGTACCTTGAGGCACCTGACACATTCTTTGGTAGTGTTTTTCTTCAAAAAATTAAAAAAACAATGATCTTGACTAATGACAGGAATGTATTGCTCGATCCCATCGCAATGTGTCATGACAACCTTTGACGTGCCTGAGCACTTTTTCACAGGATTTACAGTATTGATACTGCTGGAACATGCTACTACATTGTTATCTGACTACCTAACAACAACAATTTTGGCATGACATGTGTATTCAAATGTACCTCTTTCTTGTTTTGCAAACATTTTCTTGTCATTCAGAGGTGCTGTTCCGGTTCGACCATCACAGACGTCATGTCCGTGATGGTCGAACTGGAATAGCACCTCTGAATGACTGCTGCCCCACACTTCAGCTTAGATAGAAGACTGTAACTAGTAAAAAGATTGACAACTAATAGCATGTGATATGGTTTCCTTTGATGAGGCAAAATTCATGGCAACGCGCTCACCAAAAGTGGTTACCTATGTGGGTCGCCTACTCCTGCCACAATAAATTGTTGCTTGATATGGATGAACATCCTATTCATGAATAAGACATCCAGATCTTATAACTAAATCTGAATTGCTTTCCTCTTATAAACATCTCTAGCCCATGATGTCCATAGTTAGACACCCACAGACTCATAAATGCTAAGTTTGAAATGAACAATTCCAAATTGCAAAGGTTTGTGTTACTGATCATATAGTGCACACTCTGCCATTATAGAGAGATCTCTTGTCAGCTGCATGCATGGCAGTACTTCCTCCTTTCATGGATTTAGACATTGCAGTTGCTATTAGACTGCATCAGGTACTCAACTGTGTTGCAGTTATTGCGTTATTTTCTAAAACTCCAATTTAAAATATGTACTAATTATTACAAAATCAGTGTTAAAACATGGGCATATATAAGGGGTTTTACGGGGTGGGGTCACCCTAAATAAATTGCCGACATTTTTTCTATGCAATTATATGCGAAATACAAAAAACTGAACTTTTTCGACCATTTCCAATGGAAACCCCAGAAAACTTAAAAACCCCCCCGAAATTTTTTCCTGGCTACGCCCCTGGTTAAAAATAAATTAAGTGAAACATAATATTAAAAACAAATTAATGATACATGCAACAATCCAACAGTAAATACTGGCAAATTATGAACAAGGAACACAATCACCTCATATTGGAATTATACTAATGAGAGTGCACCAACGTTCCAAAAATGGAACATGCTTCAAAACTGGGTTTTTTCTTCAAGAGTTTTGCTTCTTTTTCAGTAATTTTAATTTTTATCACTGACTTTAGATATCAATCAACAAAATACAATGTGTCTCACCTGTAAAATTATGACACAAATATTTATTTCAACTTCCTAAAAGATTTTTTTCAAAAATCACAAAATTCGTCAAAATTACGCATCTGTAGCACAAAAATAAATAAAGTCAATCAGAAAATTACCACTGTTTTACATTCTCCATTCTTAGATCTTTCATTTGATGTGCAAATATAATAAATTTACCAAGGCAGAATTATTTTTTTTAACATTACAAATTATGTTCCAAAAATGGAACGTTGGTCAAATAAAGGTTAATCTTGCAGCACAAGTTCTTAGTCACTCTGTGGCAGCAGGTATTGAAACGCTTTGTCATCTTGGAAAGTTGGAGAGAGATGCAGAACATACTGCAAAATTTATTGATCTGTTTGACAAGATTTTTAATGCTTGTAATAGCCGAACAATAAAGAGTTCACAACCCATGGGCCATGCGGTTTCTAATGGTAGTGGTCATGATGTGTTCTTCCAAGACATACTGGCCTACTTGCAAGTCTTAAAACCTGCCAGGTCAAAGAAGGAACTGCCCTGCATTTTAGGCTGGCAGATTACAATAAAATCTATTATTGAACTGTGGAAAAATTTATGTGCAGAGAAGAAATATAAGTTCTTGTTAACATCTCGATTAAACCAGGACTGCATAGAGAATTTTTTTTCAACGATCCGTGGTTGTGGAGGACACAGGGACAATCCTGATGTCACACAATTTCGTTCCAGTTTTAGATATATCGCTGTCAATAAACTGTTTGTTGATAATTCTGGACGTAATTGTGAAAATGATTTAGATAATGTGCTTCTGGATATATCGTCATTGTCAAATCTGTTGAAATCCAGGTCATGTGAAGATATAAATTGTGTGTCCACTTCACTTATTGACCATGAGATCACTTGTGAAATGACATGTGAAGATGACTTTGACCTTCAAGATTTATCAGAAATTCCAGATTTGCCATTGGAGATCGACAATGTTTTAGCATATATGAGTGGCTATATTTTAAGAAAGTGTGGCTTTAATGATGGATGTGGCATGTGCCAAACATGCAGTGATTTGTATACAAGTGTACACTTATTGCCTTATCCTCAGTTTTCTTTCTTACAGCAAAAGGCATTCAAAGACACTGGCTGTTTAGTTTATCCATCCATGACATTTCTTGCATTCACCAGGAAACTGGAACAACTGTTTCAGAATTCATTTGACAAATTGCAGCATAGTTCAGGTATATTAAAACGACTATGCTTATTTGCCCACGAGAATTTAGATATCACGTCATGTGGATCAGCAACATGTGGTGCCCGGCTGAAATACATGATCAAATTATATATGACAGTTCGCATCCACAGTAAGATAAAATTTCTTAACCAGCAATTTGAAAGCTCTTACAAACTTAAGATTAAGCGCAATCGTAAAGCAAAGAAAATTTTGCATGAGTAAGTTTCACAAGTAAATTTAATTTTTTCATTCCTATACCTTCTATTGTTTTGGTCATGGAAATAGACTTCTGAGCATTAATTGTTGACAATTTATTTCTTTTTTATGAAGATTACTGTAATAAATATTATGTCAAACTGTATAATACTGCTCAGGAGCATACATGTAGTTCATTGTTAATATGTAAATATGTATATTTGAATTATATAAACTGTGAATGAACCTTTGGTCATGGAAATAGACTGCTGAGTCTTAATTGTTGACAATTTATTTTTTCTGAAGATTAAATGTAATAAATATTATGTCAAAGTGTGTAATACTGCTCAGCTACATACATGTAGTTCATTGTTAATATGTAAATATGTAGATTTGAATTGTATAAACTGTGAATGAACCTTATTTGCAATAAAAATTTATTAACTTTATCTCCAGAGTTCTTACCAATCGGCTACGCTAGACCTATGGGGTATTCATTCATTCGGAGCATTGATATTGCGCCCATCAAAGATATGTAATCAGAGACGTTTCAAGCCCAGCCTCGGCGAAATAAAATTTTTCAAGTGCTTATGAATGGTACTGCAAAGTCCCTGATTGCAAGGCTATGCAGATCTATTGGTGTGCCGTTCGAGGTGGATGGCGCAACCACTGTAAAAGCACGACGGTGCATTTGCATTGTCGAAGTGCCTGTAAAAGCAGCACGCGTTATAAGCATAAAACTTATAATAAAACACATTACTATATACTTTGTATTTATTATTACTAAAATATTTAATATAATGTTTAAATGTGTTAGTTTACGGCGGCTGCAATTGTCCGGTATTTGTCGTAGAAAGTGAAATGCCGCGTCTATCGTTGCTAAGAAGCGGGCCATCCGGTCACTAGAGGCGCCACGGGTTTGTGTACTTTGACCACCACCCAAGCCGAATACACAGAGGAGATAGGAAGTGTCATATCTTAGCCTACGGCTCTAACATCTTTGCTGACACCATCCGAAAATGACCGTGGCATATTAAACTAACTTCATTATAATTAGTCCATCACCTACAAAGTGATATACTTTATGGAAACGCGGGGGAATGGATCTGTGAATTTTTATAAAGTGTTACATGCATCTTACACGTATTCAGTGTGTCTGCATCAAAAGAAGGTTGGAGAAATACGAACTTTGAAAAACAAATTTTATAATTAACGTGTCCAAATACGGCGCTATAAAAGTATTTTTATGATCTTTGTATGCACGGCAAAGATTTTCTTACACACGAAAACAATAACTTATATTACTCATAATTTATATAACTTAGTACATTATATGACATAATTACAACATTACTACAGGTAAAAGTGTAATTTAGCGTCGTAAATCATTTTCTTTTTTGTTATGTAGTTTAGCATCGTAAATTATTTGAATACTTATAATATCGCTCGCTTGATTGCTGCTGCGCGAGACGCTGTCGTCAATGACGGCTCCAGGACCCGTGTGCCTTCTGACCTAATAAAGAACTGCCGCTCGATTTCTCACATTTAGCGTATTTTATTGATAATGGAGGTAGATTTGTGTTTTATTATTAAAATGTTTTTGGGTCAAGCTCCACGTTACCTCTGTGATGTTATCAGGCGGCCTATCTCAGCTAGCTCTGGACGCCCTCTCCGCTCTTTAGACCATCATGACCTTCTAGTTCCTTGGTCTCGGACTGCCACAGCGCAACATCGTGCCTATGCCTTTGTTGGCCCTTTGTTTTGGAATGACCTTCCTGCAATAACTCGAGCTGTGATGTTATCTGGGGGCACTACTGTTTCTGCTCGTTCTCTTAAGACTTTTCTTTTTTCGAGGGCCCTTCGCACTGGAAGCGTTTCTGATTAGGTTGTACTGTGAGAGGCGCTTTATAAATCCGTAAATAGAATAGAATAGAATTTCAATGATTTTCGTGATAAGCGTAAGGAATCCAGCTTCTATTTAAGGAAGATTCTTTTCATCAATCCCACTTCTATTTAAGCTAAAATTATTTTCATCAATCCCACTTCTATTTAGCAAGAATTCTTTTCGTCAATCCAAATAATAAAATACGCTAAAATACTCGGCCAGCAGCATCATGAATTAAATAGGTATACGCTAAAATGCACTTTTACCAATAATTAGTAGATCAGTGTCAGACCATTTGGGAATGGGGAAGTTCAGACAAGGTTTTTTATGTTTTGTATACCCAAACAAGAATCAAGTGAGTCTGTAAGCCCTACAGATTGGAGGTAAAGTTAAAGTACTTTCAAGACAACCACCAGCCAAAATATGAAATGTCTAGAGAAATTTGTAATCGTGAAATTGGAAAAGCCAGTTAGGCATAAAAATGAAGCTATTAATCCAACTATAATCCAGTTATAATCCATATGCAGACCTATGAGGATAAGTTAATTGTCCATGAATAAATTTAACTCCAGATGAACATTGATCATCTGCATGGGTCATCATCGAAGATGATATCGATGATATTGTCTATTTCATAATCTTCTTCAATCTCATTCTCAAATGGCTCATCATACTCATTTTATTGATGCGATGATGATGATGATGATGTCAAGTCGCAGTCTGTTTCCAAATATGAAGGTTTGTCGTACATATAGCAAAGAAATTGTTGCAACTGTTGCAGGTTGCTATCACTTACAAAATCCAGAGTTTAACCCAATCTCTGGAAAACAGGCATGAAGTTTGGATGTTCCAGAAGGACCTTGAAGTGATTGAGGAAGAAAGGGACTTGGGAGTGATTATGCACTAGAGTGCAAAACCTTCAAGGCAATATGCTTCAGCATCAAAAAAGCTAAATCAACTTTATGTATGATAAGAAGGTCAGTTGTCATCAGAGATAAGGATACAATACTGAGGTTGTATAAATAACTGGTTCGGCCACAGTTTGAATACTGCATCCAGGCATGGAGTCCATACCTGAAACAGGACATAGAAAAACTGGAGAAAGTGCAAAGAAGACCTACAAAAAATGATCAGGGCTACAAGGATTTAAGCTATGAAGAAAGGTTGAAAAGGTGTGGACTAACAATATTGGAGAGAAGGAGAAGCAGAGGAGATCTAATTGAAGTTTACAAGATTATAACTGGAAAGGAAGCACTACAGTGGGAGAAGTTATTGAATAAGCACCAAGCAAGGCAATTCCAGGACACAGGTATAAATTATTTAAGAAGCCAAAAGGAACATTAGGGCAGAAATTCTTCAGCGCAAGAGTTAGACTTGTGGAATGTTTGGAAGATAGTACTATCTCAGTGGACACTGTCACGGCTTTTAAAAGGAAGCTATAGGGAAAATGAACTATTAAGCGTTTCAGGTTAATGTGCAGTGGTGCTTCTAACACGGACTATACGTCTTCTGAACCACATTAAACCCTTGATACGTTATGTTATATATGCATGGTTCAATTACTTGATTTTTGGGGGTAATGATTGCTCCTCTATATGGTATAATAATTTAGACTTGTTGGTTTTAACAGACTTCCATCCACCGTCTCCAGTGACCATGGTATTGGTCCTATCGGGTATCTAAAGAGTTTTTCTAGGCTGATGTCATATTGCTGTGAGAGCATTAACAGTCAACTCAATAAGTTCCTTTCAGCTTTAATCTGTACTGACTTCTTCTGTGTGCTTGTTGAAGTCTGTTTTGCTGATAGGGATTTGAAAGTCTGGAATCTTTGTTTTTTCATGGGATCATGAAATTTGACTGTTTGTCCACTAACCGAAGTTGATGAATGAATGTGTCAGTTGCTATTTCTCTTATTTCTGAAAATCTTAAGAGGTTATCAGTATCACACACTTTTTCCGTGGCAAGTTTATGTCATAGGCAATTTTGGCAGCTACCAGATCCATGGTACAAGTGTATACTCTTGGTTCATTTTGGCAGTTGCTGCCATGGAAGTTACTAAACATTGCTGAACTGTAGCATAGTCTGTGATGGGATGCAGTATAGGAGCCAACCTCAGACTTTGCGACTTCATACATCTCTCTGACAGTTTTTGAAACCCATCAACTCCAGTCTGGGACCGTGCATGTGTGATTGAAGAGTGCTCTTCTGACTATCCATATTGATTCCATTAGTCTTTGAGAACATATGCATATGTCTTGAAAGTTATTGTAGCATACCTGTGAGCAGAAATATACGTATTTTTGTGTTTTGGTGGCCATATTGGCCGTCATCTTGGATAGTAACATTTCCACACTATTGCCACTGTAATAAATCGATTCCTTGACTTTGAAAATGTTAAATTCGACACTTTATTTGGCATTATAGCTTACTGATGAGCGGAAATATACGTATTTCTGTGTTTTGGTGGCCATATTAGCCGCCATCTTGGATAGTAACATTCCCACACTATTGCCACTATGATAAAACGATTCTTTGACTTTGAAAATGTTAAATTCGACACTTCATTTGGCATTATAGCTTACTGATGAGCGGAAATATACGTCTTTCTGTGTTTTGGTGGCCATATTGGCCGCCATCTTGGATAGTAACATTCCCACACTATTGCCACTATGAGAAATCGATTCCTTGACCTTCTAAATGTTACATTCGACACTTCATTTGGCATTATTGCTTACCGATGAGCAGAAATATACATATTTTTGTTTTGGTGGCCATATTGGCCGCCATCTTGGATAGTAACATTCCCACACTATTGCCACTATGATAAATCGATTCCTTGACCTTGAAAATGTTAAACTCGACTCTTCATTTGTTATTGTAGCTTACTTATGAGCTGAGATATACATATTTTTGTGTGTTTGGGGTGCCATATTGGCCGCCATCTTGAAAATGCTTTAACTTTTACTTCCAACCCATAATCCATGCAGACTCAACTGATTCTTGTTTGGGTATGTCTATACTACATGAAAAACCTTGTCTGCGTTCCCCACTCCCAGATAGATACCCTCTGTGGGTCAAGACACTGGTCTAAGTCAAAGTTCGACCGTACGTTACAGCAGAAAATAGCGTACGGTACGTAATTTACTAAAAATAATAGCGTACGCGTACGGTACGTTCGTATTCCGTACGTATGAGCAGCCTTTAATATTAGTTGCTTCTCGTGACGTCACATTTTGTCTCCTCATTTTCTCGTCGTTTTTTTCTCGTCGTTATTACGTCACTTTACAGTTCTTATTTGTAGTTCCGTTTCAGCGAAGAGGTAAATTATTATTTTGTTTTTATTTTGTATAATTTGATTATTTTATCTACAGAAATAAAACAGGCTGACGGATTCATATTTTTCTTGCATGGGTTAGTAGTACTTAGTACGGCCGCGTGGCAAGAACGCACATGGCGGAATTGTTTTAAAACGTTTTCCATTCTTTAATTTGTAATTTTGTTATTCCTTGTTAATTCTATAATAAAAAAATATAAAAATTAGCGTACGCTATTTATTAATTTAGCCAAAAAATAGCGTACGCGTACGGTACGCATTTCAGCAGAAAAATAGCGTACGTTCCGTACGTACGGTCGAACTTTGGTCTAAGTGTTGTTAGACTGAAATTACTACTAGTACTGCATAATATTGTGTCACAGGAACGGTGCCATAAAATATCGTTAAACTGTTGATAACCAACGAATGGTTACGCCGCCGCAATCATTTTCGGGATGCCAGTCTGAAGTCTGGATGAGGGAGAGGGCGACGCTAATCAACTTTTTGTTGACACGAGGTTGTTAAACTGAAACTAACTATACATATAAATGTCTTGTTACATTACATACATAAATCATGATTAGAGCTAAACAAAAACATTCCTAAAATAAACTAGGTAAGAGTAGGCCTAACATCCACAGCCCTGTCAGCTACAAGATGTCGTTAAACATTTGATTTTTCAACTGATTTGCTACGCAGTTTTATGCTGTATTACGCCAGGCAAATTTGTATCGATGTCAGCGGCCTACGTTGCCATAGGATGTCTTTGAACTTTGGATTCCAATGTTCAATATATTAAAACTATTAATGTAAGGTAAACGTCTACCATCTTTGCAACAGTATGATGTCGCTAGATAAACAATTAAAGCAGCTTTCATTACATTACAAGGACTTTAGTTTTCAGGAGCCAATTTGTTTAAAATCTCCCTGTATAAAAGAGAATTCAGTTACTCATATAATTATGTGGTATCAATTGAACCTATGTTGGTCTGCTTCGCGGGCCTTACATATAGTTCCCTACGAGAATTTCTTTTGCTTAGGTCGGGGTTCATTATCTGGTCGACGATCTCTTCGTTCTGCTACACATATTGACCTGATTGTTCCCGTAGAGTACTGGCGGTCCCTCATTCTGAAGCTGGATTCCTTGCAATCTGCAATACGATCTTCCTCTTTCTTTCTGTGCCTCTATTTCGATGGCGGTTGAGGATCTTTTCGATCGTTATATAAATACAGTATTACAAATTTTTAACTAAGAAATTACTGCGGATGTTTAACGACGTCTTATGTCTGCTATTGCTGTTGATGTCGTTAGATTTAATTTGTATTTTCATTTACTCTCTCTTCTAACTGTGGTTAGTTAGTTGATGCCTAACGACACTGTGTCATCAATAAAGATGATTAGCGTCGCCCTCCTCCTTTATCCAGGTTTAGAACTGGCACTACCTCACCTAGAGAAACGAGGGTAAAATCTATAGCTGTAACAGGCATAGGTAATCTTCAGTGATTACTTTTCAGTGTTTGACGACATCTTGCGGCTGTGAGAGCCGTTGACAATGAAGCCATAGATCGCACCTCTGTTGCCGTAAGATTGATTCAGCAGCGTCATCGAAAATATTTATTACCAAACGTTGGACCATTTTAAAGGTGTCGAAATGGAGGTACTTCAGCGACGTTATTGGACTGCCTCGGCCTTTGATGTCAACTATACCTCGTTTCGTAATTTACTTTATAATTGCAATTACTTGTGTTATATCGCTCGAGTTCTCTGAATTTCATCTGCAGCGAAAAAGCTAATTAGCATGAAAATCCGTTAATTGACATGCGCTTAATCAAAAAACAGAAATTGACAATGTCAGTTTGAATTAATAAAAAAAATTGGAATCCAACGGCTGAGGAGCGATGTCTTTGGAATTATCATCTGACGTGTTTCTTTAGTTTTCTTTACCTTTATCTTTTAGCGTTTAACGTCATAATGTTACTGTTAGGGCCTTGGCAGAGGGACTTTGTAGGTGGGGGGTCTTGTAACAATATAGTTCGAATTGAAATTCCGCCACTGTACGTCCGTGCCCTGTGCCAGGCAGTGCCAGTCTCGAGCCTGAATGAAGAAGGAGGACGAGGTAATGATCTTTGTTATCACACAGTGTCGTTAAACTGAAACTACTACCACTGCTATTTAATACCTTCTGGTGCAGTCGTTAGGTTCGTCAGTTGCTATTCAACGACACCGTGTCATAAAAAGTTGACTAACATCGCCCTCCTCCTTTCACGAGGATTGAGACTGGCATAACCAGAAGTGTCGCTACACTGCACACACATACACACAAACACACACGCACACGCACAAAAAGTTTTCTTTTGACGTAATATATGAAATTTACGCGCAAGCGCACACGCACTGGTACAAATACACATATCATTAAACACTAGATTATAGCAAGAAAACGTTCAATTTAGACAATGTTAAAATGCATTCAAATTGAGGTATAATGTTCCTCAGTCGCGTTTCATCGTCTAATAAGAGTTGTATTACGCCAGAATAATTGATGTCTACGTCAACGCCCTCTGTTGCCATAAGATGTCCTTAAATTCTGGATCCATCCGTCGTCTACTAGAAACTAAGTGAAATTACAATCAATTGTTTAAATTGGAATAGACGCTGACAATGGATGACATAATTCCTGGGAGAGAGATTACTTAAACAACTTTATTTATCCAATGTTTAATGACATCTTTTAGCAACAAAGGCCGTTGACGTCTTTAAAGTTTTTGATGCATTTCAGTTAATTTTCGTGTAGTGTTTTCATCAGTTTTCTTTATCTTTTTCCGTCTTGGATTCTATTTCTGATAGGATATTGACGACTTTAAAGTTTTTGACGTATTTAAGTTCATTTTCGAATAATGTTTTTCATCAGAATTCTTTCTCTTTTCTTGTCTTTGCTTCTTTTCTGACAGGAAGTTGCAACGATGAAATTTGACAGGTGGTTGTTCTTTTTTCTCCTTTTTTCCTTCTTTTTTTTGATATTAAAAGAAACAAAATTAATCTTCTAGCCGTACAGGCTTTTCATTAATTTTTTTTGGCGGCCATATAGGCTCTATTAATAACTGTTTTCTTATCAATTTTAATCTAATTCTTATTCTTAATTACAATATTTGCAGAGCATCACATCTATCTCTCTAAATTAACATCAAGCTATCAATTTTACATTTACAATCAATCAATGTTCAATATTCTTAGTCCATACTTAAACAACGTTAGCGAAATTATTGTTTACACCTAACCCTTAAACCGTTTTAAAGGTGTTGAAAGTAGTTTGTCAGATTCCTTGAACTTGATAATATTGATTCAGCAGCGTTACCAACAATATTTATTCCAAAATGTTAAACCGTTTTAAAGGTGTCTTAATGGAGGTTCTTCGGCGACGTTATTGGACTGCCTCGACCTTTGTCGTCAACTATGCCTCGTTCCATTATTTACTTTATTATTGCAGTTACATGGCGCACTGCTCGAGTTCTCCGAATTTTCTCTGCAACTTAAGAGCTAATTAAAAGGAAAATCTGTTTATTCACATCGCTTAACCAACCATCAGAAATTTATTATGTCAGTTTGAAATAATAAAGAATATTATTATTATTTATTAAATGAGATTCGAACGGCAGAGGAGCGATGTACCATTGATGTCTTTGGAATTATCATATGACGTGTTTCTTTGGTTTTCTTTACTTCTATCTTTTCTGCTTCTTTTTCAGATTAGGCTTATAGAATGAAAACGTTCAATTTAGACAAGCGTAAAATGCATCCAAACTGAGGTATTATGTTCCTCAGTCGCGTTTCAACATCTACTAAGAGCTGTATTAAGCCAAAATAATTTATGTCGACGTCAACGGTCTATGTTGCCATAATAAATAATAATAAAAATCTTGTCTATAGGCTATTGAAGCACCTGACAAACGCACTGCGCTGTACATTTACATGTTATGCAATTGAAACAATTCACAAGAGCACAACATTAATGACAGAAGACATAAATCTTAACTACTAACAGAACAGACAGCTTGCAATAGACGGCGCTAATAGCAGCCTACAAGCATGCCTCTCCTACGGGGCTCGATCTCGGCACCTCTCGCTCTCTATGCCAGTGTGTTATCAAATGCGCTATCGGGCAATAATCTATGGATCCATCCAATCAATTGGCGTTTAACCATATCGTTTTGCATGAAAGGCGTCGATATGAAAAGTTCTGTTGTATAATTGTTCGAATTCTGGCTGGATGGATGGATCCAGAATTTAACGGCAGCCTATGACAACGTAGGCCGTTTCCGCCGACAAAGATTATTTTTGGCATTATTACAGCTCTCAAATCTTAAATTCTGGCTGTTACTGGCAGAATGCATTTCGACGCAGAAGAAATAGGAAATAGGACGTAACGACGAAGTCGATTGAGGAACATATACCATAAACTGAAACGTTTTAGAGGTGTCTAACTTGAGCGTTTTCAAAGGGATGCAGAGGAACACATAATTAAAATTAAAAGCGTTTAAAAGGTGTCTAAATGTCATCGTGTACTAATTCAAGCCTGCTGAATGGAGGAGGGCGACGCTAATCATCCCTGTTGTGAAACACCGTCTTTACACAATAACTAACCAACCAACCATTGCGTACTTGTCCAGACGCATTGTTTCAAGTAACGGAGAGAATTAAAAAAATACAAAAGCATTTTTTCTATGGACGTCAGTGACGTTTGACGCCAAAAGATGTAATCATTCAGTTGATTGTAATTTCACTTAGAAATTAATATAGCGCCCCAACTAGAAAAGACTAATAATTTTATTAGGCAATGTCTGTTTAGCCTGCATGTTAATAGTATTCATTAAGAGAATAAATTCATCAGGCTGTAGCGTCCAAAGAATGCATAGAAAGCGAGAGGAGTTATCAGTGGCAGACCCACGCACAAATGTGAATCCATTCAACGGATACCAATCCATTCAAGTAATGCATGAATATCTCAGACACCGCCCAGTAGTGCCGCATTAGTTGTAGATGACGCACGTCCAGCTATCCCTGTAGTGACCGGGTGCACGTAGAACATAATATTCATCTCCTGGCTGTTGGTCAATCGAATCTCTATCAGATGCCACTTCAAAGACCGACGTCGATCCTACTCCACATTAGACGAAAACTCCAGACAACAGATGGCGTACGTAGTCCATAGGTCGCACACCAGACGAGGGAGGCAATACATATCTGGGTATAATAATTATTTAAGTAAGGGCGTTAACTTTATCCCACGAAGTGATGGTGAACATTCCCCTATTCCCTCGCTGGCAACTTTCTTCTCCCTCCATACATTTTATACAAGCTTGATACGATACTGTGAATTACAACAACACAGGTGACGTCACCAATTTATGCGACGTAAACAATAAGTAAGTAAGTTAAATTGAAGACATCTATCATCATTGCGATAGTTAAATATACAGGAATACACAGTCGTTAATTGTCGTTGCACTAACTTGCTTTAAACATAAACGGCGCCAAAGTTACCTCGGCATATGTCCAAAAAGTGGTGGTGACTGTCGCCATCACTTTAAAAAGTGTTTGTGACTATACTCACAGTACAAAGTTACGTCTGTTTAACCTTCGGAGGCCGAAGCTCCGATTCAGGACATGGAGGCCGAAGTGGGGTAGTTTTCTACCCCAAAGAAATATGTAATATCTCAGCTCACAGGTAAGCTACTATGACAAATTAGGTGTCGATTCGAATATTTCCAAGGTCAAGGAATCGAACTCTCGCATTGGGAATAGTGTGGGAATAGTACTTTCCAAGATGGCGGCCAATATGGCCGCCGAAACACAAAAAGTGTATATCTAAGCTCATACATAAGCTAAAATGACAAATAAAGTGTCCATTGTAATAGTTTCAAGGTCAAGGAATCGAACCATCGCATTGGCAATAGTGTGGAAATAGTACTTTCCAAGATGGCGGCCAATATGGCCGCCGAAACACAAAAAAGTGTATATCTAAGCTCATACATAAGCTAAAATGACAAATAAAGTGTCCATTGTAATAGTTTCAAGGTCAAGGAATCGAACCATCGCATTGGCAATAGTGTGGGAATAGTACTATCCAAGATGGCGGCCAATATGGCCGCCGAAACTCAAAATGAGTATATCTGCGCACATAGACAAGCTACAATGACAAATGAAGTGTCCGTTGTGATAGATCCAAGGTCCAGGAATCGAAATATCGCACTGGCAATAGTGTGGGAATAGTACTATTCAAGATGGCGGCCAATATGGCCGCAGAAACATAAAATGTTTATATCTAAGCTTATTTTTAGGCTAAAATAACAGATAAAGTGTCGAATGTAATATATTCAGGGTCAAAGAATCGAACTATCGCAGTGGCAATAGTGCGAAAATGATACTTTTCAAGATGGCGGCCAATATGGCCGCCAAAACAAAAATATGTGTAACTCAGCTCATAGATAAGGTGCAATGACAAATGAAGTGTCGAATTTCATATTTTTAGTGTCACAAAATCGATTTCTCGTAGATATAAAAGTGCGGGAATGTAACAATCCAAGATGGCGGCCAATATGGCCGCCAAAACACAGAAACATGGATTTCTCACATTAATGATTTTCAACAATAAAAATATTAAGCGTCGAAATTAATATTTTCGGGTTCAATTAATCGCTTTCTCGTAGCAGCAATAGTGTGAAAATTTAAATTTTCAAGATGGCGGCCAATATGGCCGTCAAAACAGAAATATGTATATCTCAGCTCATAGATAAGATACAATGGCAAATGAAGCGTCGAATTTAATATTTTCGGGGTCAAGGAATCGATATATCGCAGTCGCAATAGCGTGGGAATATAGCTTTCCAAGATGGCGGCCAATATGGCCACCAAAGCACAAAAATGGCTATATCTGAGCCCATAGCTTAGGGTTGACGGCCATATTGGCCGCCATCTTGGAAAGTAACATTTCCACACTATTGTCACTGCGATCGTTCGATTCCTTGACCCTGAATATATTACATTCGACACTTTATCTGTTATTTTAGCCTAAAAATAAGCTTAGATATACACATTTTATGTTTCGGCGGCCATATTGGCCGCCATCTTGGATAGTACTATTCCCACACTATTGCCAATGCGATAGTTCGATTCCTTGACCTTGGATCTATCACAACGGACACTTCATTTGTCATTGTAGCTTGTCTATGTGCGTAGATATACTCATTTTGAGTTTCGGCGGCCATATTGGCCGCCATCTTGGATAGTACTATTCCCACACTATTGCCAATGCGATGGTTCGATTCCTTGACCTTGAAACTATTACAATGGACACTTTATTTGTCATTTCAGCTTATGTATGAGCTTAGATGTACACACTTTTGTGTTTCGGCGGCCATATTGGCCGCCATCTTGGAAAGTACTATTCCCACACTATTCCCAATGCGATAGTTCGATTCCTTGACCTTGATAGTATTACAATGGCCATTTCATTTGTCATTGTAGCTTCTTATCTATGAGTTCAAATATACACAATGTATTGTTTTGGCGGCCATATTGGCCGCCATCTTGGAAACTGACATTTTCAGAATTAGGCAAATATTAAAACTCAATTCCGTGGTAGAATCAACACTTCATTTCTAATTGGAGCATAACAATGAGATAATATCTTCTATAAATACATCTTCATTATGAACGAAAAAATAGTAACGCCGAGGCCGAAGTGGGGTAGATTTCTACCCCATGACACTTTGAACTGAAATAACTTTCTCTGACAACATGACATGATGATCGTTTTGGTGTGGGAATATGTCGGGGGTGTTAACTTGTAAACATGTGGAACGTCAAGTTATGACTACCTACAGTTACTCCGCAATCAACATCCAAACACCGCTGGGGTAGAAATCTACCCCACTTCGGCCTCCGAAGGTTAACGTGTCTATGTCATAACAAAGATGATTAGCGTCGCCCTCCTCCTCCTTTCCCCAGGGTTTTGACTGGCACTGCCAGAGTGCGAACATTGGCGATATTAAATATACAAACTATTGAGGCCAACTGAATATATCGACAAATGGATTCTAATTAAAGGTGTCTAAATTCAAAATTAATATTCATTTGGTTGGTTAGTTGCTGTTTAATATGCGGTGTAATAACAGATATGAGGCTTTTTAACTGGTACTACCAGTGTACGGAAAATGGTAGTAGCTTTAAGTTTAACGACACTGTGTGATAATAAAGATCTTTAGCGTCCCCCTCCTCGTTCATCCGGGCTTGGGACTGGCACTGCCAGAGTATGAGTAGTGGCAGAGTTACTAGGGGTAATGGTTACAAATTATTAGTTTTTTTTATTAATTAAATTTAGTCAACTCAATGACATTTACAGCACCAAAGGCCGTTGATATCGTTAGGAAAGTTCTTTACATTTACCGCATTGCGTCAAAGAATCCATCGACTGAACCCGTTTGGCGCTTATTATAGTCGATATTGGCAGCTAGTTTAAGGTGTCTAAATTGAACTTGTATTCATGTACACGCGCAGTAGAGTTGTATTAATCCTCCAACAGAACTTATAACCAATTCGTTACCATATCCCAACGGTTATATTTTGAAAAATGGTAGATTGCGATCGTAATCTTAGACTCATATTTCTTTAGCGCCATTTTGAACTAAGTGCAGGGCACCAGCTTATTCAAGAGCGCTGTTTCGTATCAGAGCCTCAGAGTTTTGTCCAGAGATCGATGTTCAGTGGAAGTCCGATGGTAACTGCTAGACAGAAGGGAGAGAGAGAGCGTCTGTAGAGGTGCAGTGTGGCATATTGATCGGTTGGCTGACTTCAGGTTTGTAGCGAAAGAGAGATCACCACATACGATACATACGATTTGCTACGCACCACGCATACATAGGCTACTATTACATACATAGGGCCCAGTACAATGTGATCCCTAGATTAAGCTGTCTACGACCTGTGGATTAGTAGGGCCTATATTTTAGTCTCTGTACGCTGTTTCAGTGGCCGAGTAACTATAAGACTAAACGAAATCATGGCCTAGACACAATACGAAGCAAAAGCACCAGAGCAGCTCATTAAGTCATCACATACTCCCTATATTGCATCGCAAGGAATTTGGTTTAAACATTACTTTTTCACATGAACCATGCTGCTTAACAACTGCTTCAATTGAAGAGACTTCAGTTATTCATGAATTTTTTATAAAGTGATGTCGAAACGCGATCGAGCAATATATAAATTATGGTGGATATTATTTTCGTGAGCGTGTATCGAGTTCTATTTTTCGAATAATTATCCTCCTGAGACCCACCATGAAACCACCATGATTTTTTTTTCTTTGCATTTCCCTGCTTCATTGCCACTCAGATTGAAGGGAAAAAAGTTTCAAGCACACAGTTTATTGTTTACTATGAAAATTTTTATGTCCAAACAATTAGCACAATGGGCCTTAAATATTATTGTCCAATTATTTGGACATGGTCGTCATGTGCAATGTTTTGGACATTGGGTAAGAAACATATATGTCCAATTATTTGGACATGGTCGTCATGTGCAATGTTTTGGACATTGGGTAAGAAACATATATGTCCAATTATTTGGACATGGTCGTCATGTGCAATGTTTTGGACATTGGGTAAGAAACACATATGTCCAATTGTTTTGACATATGTAAACTGTAGGCCTTTCCCAGCATATCTGACAAATAATGCAGCCGTAAAAGAAATTGCATAGTAATTGCACAATTATTGTTTTATTGTACGCACAAATCTGCAACAAAAGCAAATGTCTCACTGCTGAATAATTGCATGTGTGGTGTCGGTAAAACAAATCCAAAATTACATTCTGGGATAAAATTTAATTTGAACTGTATCATAGACTCCACCCACATTCTTGATAAGGTCTATTTATATAACCATGTGCAAGCTGGAGTAACTTTAAAACTAAGTAAACAGTATTTCCACATGATCAGATGAGTAAGTTTTATTTCTTATGAAATTGAGCGAAACAGTTCCTGCTTCCAGTGAGACACAAGAACATGTCACAGGTCTTGCATCGAATCATAGTTTTGTATTTGCAGGCGAGATTTCTACAGCGCATTGCTGATTTCACCTGTGCAACTTCTGGCATGTGTTTGGCCGCAGATACTCTATGATGAGCCGATGGAACTGGAGTAAAGCGCCCCTTGGTAACTGGCATGGTTTCGTCACCGCTGTTATTGGCATCACCTTGTTCTCCATCACTTAGAAATTTCTCCGCAAGATCCAAACGAAAGTCCACAAACTTCATTATGTCCTTTTTGGAATAACGTAACCGAGCTTTGTCCTGACGATACAAAATCCACGAATTGGCCACTGCCAAATCAAAGAAGTGCATGAAGCACCTTACCGTCCATTTCTTTGTTCTTGCAGAGATTCGATAGTAGCTGATCATGCGGTCCATCAAATCCACGCCTCCCATATTTGCATTGTACTGATTCACAATGTCTGGTCTCGTAACTGAAATGTATTTCTTTTGTTTCCTATCCCAACGCCGACAGGTGTCTTGTGGCTGAGTGGAATGACAAGACGAACCTAATGTTATACATTTGTTGTCGAACCATTTCACGATGCAGAATTTCTCATCTTGTCTCACAGCTAACTGTGACGCACCTCTTCCTCGCTTACTCAGTTCCTTTTCGTTCAGCATATGCAATGCCTCCTTAGGTACACGGTTCTTCATCATTGTTCCTGTTAAATAAATCTCTTTTGACAACATATATTCAATTATGGGAATGCCAGTGAAGAAGCGATCGCAGTAGAGTTTAGTTCCCTTAGGTAATGTTTCAGACAGATGTGCAATGACCAATGCACCAAGACCCAGTTTGGGTTCAGCTGCAACTGGGTGAAATGATGTCATTCCTTGGTAAAGTACAAAATCCAGAACTAAGCCTTCTTTATTTGCTAAAACAAAGTTCTTGATTCCAACTGGGTTTGGCTTTGAAGGAATATACTGCCTAAAGGGACATGCTCCAGTGAACGGTATCATTTGTTCGTCGATGGATACCCTGTTTCCCCTTTCTTGCTGAAGGCAGCCTTGCCGAACACGTTCTACAACTGGTTGAATCTTCCAGAAGCGATTATCTTTCATTTCAGCAACAGAGACATGTGCATCAATCACTACCTTCAGAAATGATCGAATTCTGAAGAAGCGATTTCTACCCATGGCTTCCGAGAGTCTTGGAACTCGAAGGCTCTTCTTCCAATACATACGCACGGAAGGATAACGAAGGCACGACATCATCAGATTCATACCAAAGAAAGTCATCATCTCTGCAGGCGTCGTATCCAAACTCTTCCCAGTTAGGAGCGTACAATTCACATTGGTTGCACGTGAAAATTTTTCAAATAAATCCTGATCAAAGTACTCTTGAAAGTAATCACTAGGATTCCAGTCCACCCGCTTATCTGTCGTGTCATCATGCTGTTGCAAAGTAACAAGGTTTGGTTCAAATTTATCTCGCAATTTCCACCTAAGCGGTCTAACATTCTTCTTTATCGGTATATCATCATTAACTGAAGCATTTTCTGAATTAGAAGTACTCTGAGAATCAGAATCACTCATCCTCTTTTCCAACATGTAAGTGTCATCATCACAATCAGATAAAGATAAGTCCGATAATTCTGATTCATTACCATCAGTTATTGGGCTCATCATTCTTCGTTTATTGCGTCGCTCTTGCATAGCCACCATGAATGGAGAAGCATTCCAAGGATCCACAACCTTTCTTTTCTTTCCGGGAACTTTTGATGACACTCCCGCATTTATTGTCGACACAGATTCAGCAGGTCCTGTTGATACTGATAATAAGGTAAGTGTGTCAGATGGCATTGAAACAGAAACATGTGGTGAAGCTGGCGTTGACAAAGAACCTTCCTCAGCTGTTTCCGACACCGGTGGGAGTGCTGGCGTTGAGGCAGTTGACCTTTGAACTTTCTTATCCTTCATTTTTCCTTTAATTGACCTTTTAAATTTCTTCCCTTTCATTTTTCCTTCAGTTGGTGATGACGTGTCTTCGGCAGGTACATCGGACAGCGGCTGAGGACGAGACGCAGCTTCTGTTTCTGTTTCAGGTGTTGTTGATGTATCTTCGGCAGCTACATCGGACAGCGGCTGTGGACGAGACGCAGCTTCTGTTTCTGTTTCAGGTGTTGTTGATGTTGTGTCTTCGGCAGGTACATCGGACAGCGGCTGTGGACGAGACGCAGCTTCTGTTTCAGGTGTTGTTGATGTTGTGTCTTCGGCAGGTACATCGGACAGCGGCTGTGGACGAGACGCAGCTTCTGTTTCTGTTTCAGGTGTTGTTGATGTTGTGCCTTCGGCAGGTACATCGGACAGCGGCTGTGGACGAGACGCAGCTTCTGTTTCTGTTTCAGGTGTTGTTGATGTTGTGCCTTCGGCAGGTACATCGGACAGCGGCTGTGGACGAGACGCAGCTTCTGTTTCTGTTTCAGGTGTTGTTGATGTTGTGTCTTCGGCAGGTACATCGGACAGCGGCTGTGGACGAGACGCAGCTTCTGTTTCAGGTGTTGTTGATGTTGTGTCTTCGGCAGGTACATCGGACAGCGGCTGAGGACGAGACGCAGCTTCTGTTTCTGTTTCAGGTGTTGTTGATGTTGTGTCTTCGGCAGGTACATCGGACAGCGGCTGTGGACGAGACGCAGCTTCTGTTTCAGGTGTTGTTGATGTTGTGTCTTCGGCAGGTACATCGGACAGCGGCTGTGGACGAGACGCAGCTTCTGTTTCTGTTTCAGGTGTTGTTGATGTTGTGCCTTCGGCAGGTACATCGGACAGCGGCTGTGGACGAGACGCAGCTTCTGTTTCTGTTTCAGGTGTTGTTGATGTTGTGTCTTCGGCAGGTACATCGGACAGCGGCTGTGGACGAGACGCAGCTTCTATTTCTGTTTCAGGTGTTGTTGATGTGTCTTCGGCAGGTACATCGGACAGCGGCTGTGGACGAGACGCAGCTTCTCTGCTCTTTTTGCCTATTTTTCTGATTCTTTTTTTGACTGGCGACGGATTGTCTGATGCAGCAGCTGGTGTTAACAGCTTTGCTACAATTAAATAATTATATTTTCATCTGTAATACCACTGCGAGTTTATGTTAAATTTCATCGTATTTCCAGCGTCGAGTTGTAGTTGCTTTATAAATGTCATCCCATTTCGAGTTTTATTTATTTTTATTTACATATCTCTTCATAGGCATCTAATTATACAAATTTCGTTGGCTTTTTAATTTAGATTAGGAGGTTAATCGCATATCTACATAGTACACGATACGGCATAGTAGACGAAATGTCAGTAGACGAATGTCTATGCAAAGTGTAGGTAGACGAATTATCGGAACCTTACGACATTACATTACGGATGACCGTTGTCCAATAATTTGGTCACACCAGAAATCAAAGTTTATTTTCAAGTTTACTAAAGTGAAACGCTGTACTAAGACATCACACGATGCACGAATAAATATGAAGTAATATTTAGCGATTTAACATTTAAAAAATTAACTATTTCCAATAGATTCGATTATTTATTACCTGGTCGTTTTCGGTAAAAAAACCGGGTGTTCATTGCAGCCATTGTGACGCCTAGAATGGTGCATTTAGATTTCCTTTAGCGCTAGTATTTTTAAACAATCTATGTACAAGTGCATGGACCTTGGACTTAAGCTATAACAATAATATTTCAGAAGATATGGACAAGGGAAGCCATGTCCAAGTACTTGGACGCAGGGACTCAGGAGGTTAAGTGAGTTGAGTTTGTTGAGATTAGTCCGAGTAACTTTCTGGATATGCCTCGTTGGTTTCGTCGTTTTCGGAGAGTGAAGGACTGTGCGGAGAAGGAGGAGGATGTGGTCGAGGTCCCGGCTTCTTGTCCTGCGCCGACGGAGGCCTTGGAGAGCGTTGCGCCGTCGACTTCCGAGACAGCGGAGGACGTCGTGGTGCTGGAGTCAAGCCAGGTCGACTCTCCTGAGGATGAGGTCAGGAAACCTCCTAAATGTTTACGAAGAGCCAAGACCAGCTGGGATCTGTCTGTTGGCAAAGGTCAGGAGATGCCGGATTACGTGTCCGAAGAGGAATGGGACCTATTACCATAACGCGATCGAGCAATATATACTATAAATTAAAAGCGTTTTAGAGGTGTCTAAATTAAACGTTTTTCATTCCATGCAGAGTAACACATGATTCACATTAAAGTGTTTTAAAGGTGTCCAAATGTCATCGAGTACCAGTCATAGACTGGAGGAAAGATTGGCACTTCTAGGGTACAGTAAGTGGCGGCTCAATCTGGATTACTTTTTAAGTATTCAACGGCATTTTTCGGCTGCCAGAGACGTTGACAATGACACATCAAATTATCACCTCGTCTCATAACTGATTGATTTATTTAGAACATGGTCTATCGTCGTCATATGACATCAAAGGCCGTTGACGACAATTTAAACATAATTATACAGTGAGTGAAATGAATTCATAGCGTCCAAAAGACACCATTTAAGACTGTCCAAACATAACCTTAAAATGCCATTAGTGTTCATTGTTTAACGACATAAATAAATTACAATTCATAAATATACAGTTTGATACATGCAATTTAGTATCTGATGCAAGTTCAATAATATTTAGGAGCAATTGTCGTATACAAGAAATGTTTCATAAAATTAATTCTTGATCACCATTCCATACTGACCATGTATCGATCCCTAAGGATCCTGAGTGGCCGAGTGGGCTGGTAGCCTGCTCGTCACACCGGCGCCCCGGGTTCGCTTCCCGGTCGGTCGGTTTATCAGAGATTAATTTCTCGGATCTTTACTGCGGGTGGCTCGGTCGCAATATAAACGTGAGTACAATACAACACAATACAACACAACACAATATCCTGGGGCGCGGTGGTATAGGGGTATGTTCGGTGCCTTGCAGCTGGAGGGTTGCGGGTTCGAATCCACCTCAAAGCCGCCGCGTAGGGACCCTGGGCAAGTCCTTCACTCGCAATTGCTCATGCGCTTCGGCGTGAAACTCCGATTCAGCGTCCGCGCAGTAGTCTGGAGCGCCTCTGAATGGGCAATCTGGTAGAGGCGCTATAACAAGTGTTCAAATACAAAATTCAATAATGCACATTTACTTCTTAATCTATTTATTTCAATAACATTTATTTTACAAATTTAAAAGACACGAAAGTCTGGTGACGGATTGTTTGAGTTTAGTTTGTAAAAGTATTTATTCCCAAATATTAAACCGTTTTAAAGGTGTCTAAATAGACACGCATGGGAATATGACATTTGTAACATTTGTAAGTTACGCAAATAATTATATTTCGCATGAACGTCAAAGGCCTTTTATGCCAAAAGATGCCGTTAAATTGTAGGAATCAAATCTCTCCAGGTTCGCGTCTCTACCTTACACTCGGGTGGTGCCAGTCCGAATCCCGGATAGAAGAGGAGGGCGACGCTAATCGTCTTTGTAATGACCACAGCGTCTCTATGCAGAAACTAAAAACTACCAATCCCCGAAATAGGATTGCCATGCAGTCTTGAGGAAATAACTCCATCCTATGTTAGAACAGGGATTGAATTGTTGGGGTTGGAAGGTTTCAACCCTAATTCATGTTTCTACCCCTCAAGTTAAATCCCAAAAATTACCTTGGGGTAAATGTATCTTATTTAACAAAAATGATTAAATGTATCTTATTTTTCTTTTTAAAAAACATTGCCTTTTGTCTCATTTTGCGTTCATACCACTTCTGTGTTTGTAAAGTCATAATTTTTTGCTAGAGTTATAAGTTTTCTGAAAATTAAACTAAAAGTTTACCGATAAGTGTTCTTCATTGTTCGATTTTTTGTTGACACAGCAAAGGATTGAGTACATACATGTACATATATATACACACACATACACTACAGTTTATCACGTTTAAATTTGACATTTCAAACCCTGCCATAGAGCTTTGTATTTCAATCAGTTGGGACTGGCACTGTCAGAAAACAAACAGTTGCGGAGTTGTTAGGAAATTGCTTTGCATTTACCACAATATTCATAACGTATCCAACGATAATAAAATCATTGATTGGATTGGATCCACAGTTTAACGGCAGCTTATGACAACATAGGCCGTTTCCGCCGACAAAGATTTTTTTGGGCATATTACAGCTCAATTCCAACGATTGAACCCGATTGGCGTTTGTTTTAGTCGATATTAGCATCTATTTTACGGTGTTTAGATTGCACTTGTAGTCGTGTTCGTGGGGAAAAGAATCGATTTTATCCTTAAACAGAACTTTTAACCAATTCGCTCCCGCATTCCCGCGGTTATGTTTTGAAAACAGATAGATCGCAATCGTGATCGTAAACTCACAGTTTCTATAGCGCTACTGTAAAACTTAGCGCAGGGCACCAGCTTACTCACGAGCGCTGCTTCGTGTCAGACGGTTGTCCAGAGATCGATGTCCAGTGAAGGTCCGAGTGTGGCTGCCAGAGAGAAGAGAGAGAGAAGGCAGAGCGGCTGCTATGGAGGGTTTCGTTGAGAACGACCAATCTTCGAAGGCAGATGATCGGATGGATTAGGGTAGGAATTCTTGACGAGGTTAAACTTCAATTTGGACTGGGAATCCTGTGGGGTGATGAGTAGAGGAGGATGAGGCAGATGACGATGGGTGAGTGGCGGTTTTGATAAAGGAACTGAGGATAGGCGAAATTCGGAGGAAAGTTAGTTCGGCTAAAATAATCTGAATGACTTTTCAGTATTTTTACGACATCTTGTTGCTACCAGAGCCTTTGATTGTTAGGCCATGAAGGAAACAATTAAGCAACGCTAACAGAATTATTTATACCACAATGTAGTACCGTCTTAAAGGTGTCTAAGTGGAGTTCTTCAGCAACGTTATTGGTCTGCCTCGGCCATTGTCATCAACCCTACCTTATCGTATAATTTTACTAATAGGGCCTAATTTCAATTACTTATCTTATCGCTCGAGTTCTCCAGATTTATTCTGCAGGCCAAGAAGCTAAGCACCTGGAAAATCAGTATATTTAGACGCTCTTTATCTAAAATCAGAAATTTATTATGCTTAATCTGGGACTATTATTACTGAATAATAATAGTCCCGGGTTTAACTGAGTCCAACGAACAAACTGACGATGAACCTTTTATGTCTTTAAAGTTATCATCTGAACTGTTTCTTTGCATCTATCGTTTCTCTCGCTCTAGCAACGCTGGAGTTATACTAAAATGAAATAGTTTCTTGGTTTAACGACATAATGCGTCGCTATCGGGTCCCTTGACAATATAAGTTAAGATGTGGGGCTTTTTTAAATACAAAGTTCGAATAAGACACCTAAAATAAGAGGTGTAAGTTCTGTATAAAAACGTCGTTCAGCGAAGTATCCACAATATTTAGAAACGTTACAGTTGGGCATTATAGTGCCGCTCGAAGAGCAAAAGCAAATCAGACTCTGCACTAGTCTCTTCGATGTTAAATGTAATTTACAACTAGACAATTGCACCAGCTAGCAATACAATCCAGAGTAAACTCTAAGAGTCACTATAGTGGCGTGCCCATGCACGCACGTATGACCAACCCAACGGATTCCCGTCGACAGCTGACAGATAGCTTGGATGTTCAGAGTCTCTGGATCAAGTTTACAGAATTTCACACGATGCACTAAATGCAAGATTCGAAGGAAATAGAAAGAAAGGCAGACCAATACAACGGAGAATAGACAATATAAACGAGGATATTACATCACTTGGCATAGCATTTAGAGAAGCACAGGACATGACAAATGAACGATAAACAATTGAAATATTTTTATTTGTACCCGTGGACGCCAAGTGGCTGGCGTCAGGAACTCATGATGATGATGATGCTAACAAATCTATTATATTAATCAGCGATAAATCCCATCATGTGATTAATATAACAGAATGACTCGTCTTATTAAAGGTGTCCAGTGTTCGAGCATAATTATGATCAACAGTTGCCGTTACACATAGCGGAAATGCTTTCGTCATACTCCAGTCCCGAGCCTGGATAAAGGAGGAGGGCGACGCTAATCATCTTTGTTATTACAAGGTGTCGTTAAACCGCAAGCAACCATGCAAACGCAATGCAGCCACGTAACCTAATACAATTGTATTTCTACTATGAATTATTCTACGGTGAAAACTGTGCAAGATTTTATCCGATCAATGTAAACGGATTTTTATGCCATAAGACGTCGTTAAACAGTCATTTTCGGGTGGTGCCAGTCCGAAGGATGGATGAAGGAGTGGCGACGCTCATTGACTTTGTTTTCACATGGGTCGTTAAACAGAAGCTACAATAGTCCTACATATCTAAATCGATAAGCCGGGCTCTTGTACTCATTCATTGGAAAAGTCAGTCATAAGAGTGACGCCAACGGAACTGTCAGCCACAAGATGTCGTAAAACACTCGATTTTTTCCAATGAAATACTATGCAATTTAAATACCTTTTAATCTGTTGTCAGGGCATTATATAAATGCTCATGCCTGCTGACAATTAATAAATTGTCTTGGCGTCTAAATTCATAAAAGAGGTTAAGCTAGACTTAGGATACTAACTGACCCAGATCAACCTAAACAGTACAAGGGAGCGCTGCTTTTGAGGCCAGTCTTCTTCCTTGCTGCCTGATCAGCCCATCAACAGCGTCCAGTCAACGCAATCGTTTTATAGTAAGTAAATAAGTAAGTAAGTATATTCTCTATCATACCAGTTGCATAACCGCACGCCTTTGTACATACATCCTACTTACTTACTTATTCTTCGTCCTACTCTTTTTACTCCATCTCCTCCTCGAATAAATATTTCTTTAGCACCGTCACAAGAGTACACAAGGAATCAGGCTTGAGCTGAAACCGTTCTCCAGAGTTTGTAATTCGTTGGAATATTGAAAGCCCTGTAGGCAAAGACTCAGATTGCGGTAACGGTTGGTTATCAAGTTGAAACCTGTGAGCATTAAGATTAAGACATCAACAACGCTAAATAACGGACCGACAGCATAGAACTAGAATGTGCAAATGTTGAAATCTCAGTTTACCTTTACGGGGATTTGAACTCCTTGACTCATTATACTACCTGGGTATCGTGCAAATCCAACAGTTGTGACCTGTGTTTAGCGACATCTTACGGCTGCCAGGGTAGTTGACGCCGTTCATCTTCTTTATCTAGACTTTGAACAGGCACCATCCGAAAACGGCCGTGGCATATTAAACTAACTGTATACAATTCTATTTAAAATATGAATTATACGCCAATCGTAGCTGGATAGAATTATAACATCGGGTGATGCGTTTTAAGGGTGTCTAATTAGACAGCCGCTTTATTGGCTGTTCGTCGACATAATTTTTTACGGTCGTTGATTTTTACCATATAATATTATTAGTAATTTTAATAATACGCTTAACATCGTAGTAGTATTTTCAGTTTAACGACACTGTGTGATAACAAAGTTCATTAGCGTCGCCCTCCTCATTTATCCAGGCTTGGGACTGGCACTGTCAGAGTGCAAACAGTGGCGCTCAAAATCGACTTTACCTGTTGATAATAATTATAACAGCGGTTGAAGCGTTTTAAAGGTGTCCTGTTACTCACGGACCCTTCACAGTGATCGTCTTATAGGGAATAAGGATCGAACACTTACTCTTCGCGTTACAAGCCGAGGAAATTCCACCGGAGAATTTGGTAGAGCGTAGAGAAGGATGAATTTTATAATTACAACTACAAAGTAAATAATTTTATAATAATAATTGTTGGGGGTCCATATTGTTACAGTAGTGGTAACATCACTTGCGTGAAGATCAGTAGGTAGCGGAATCGCTTCCCGCAACCCTCCCAAAGGTTCACTCAGCCTATCATTCGCGAGATGGCGCGTTGGGCAGATGCATTTGAGAATGAACTGAAGAGTCCGGCAATGCCAATAGTTGACACATGAAGCTGAACAGATGACCATAATTTGGTTTCAGTGTATGGAAAAGGAATACCTAAAAATAAATGTAAGTAATATTTTAGAGCTTGGTGAATACGTAGGTTTTCACACGCAAGCACTTCTTTGAAAAACATAGATATTTGACCAGAAAAAATAAAATAATAGGCAGTAACGAAGAAACACAGGTCTTGATAGAAAAACAACGGACTTGCTGCATTAAATTACGCAGAAGATGGTTATTATTAACTAATTCGAGCATATATATATATTTAATTCGCTGTCTTTTACTATTAGTAGTATATAAGTAAATTCTCTGGCTCATTTACAAATGCGCTACATAAATAAATGTGAACGCACCACAACCTAGGTTATTACGCAATAACCAAAGTTATTAATAATCGTAGGCGCGCGTGTACAATAGCCGTTTCTTTAAACTGCCGGAAATCTCCGCGGTTTCGATCAGTCGTCAGTCTCGATGATGAGCCGTTACACGGTCGTTAAGTCTTCATTATTAACCCACGAATTAAAGGACTCGGGATAACCAAGCCATTTAACTAAAGATTTCTTTCCGCGTTTCCTAATAACTTTTTCAATCCTATATATTTCTTGAGTCGTCTTCTGTAGCTCTTGCTCGTAGAATGAGCCTTGAATTTCTTCTCCGTTATAATCTTTAATCTTATAGGTTGGAGGATCTGTGTATTGAACTCCAGACACGGTAAACACCTCTTCAGTCCATCTCGGTGTGTATCCTTTTTCAAATGTAGTCTTTTTCTTCGTTATTCTAACTTTATCACCTACCGAGAATATAGGCTTAATGGGTTCAGAAATCTCATCACCGTACAAGTTCATCCATACAGTCTTTTCATTATTTTTCACGCTCGCTTTTGCAGGCGTCATTTTAATAGAAGAATGTCTCACGTTGTTATAATTACTAACCATTTCGCCTAATACATCGATATATCTTCGAGTTGAATTAGCTGTAAAATACTTAAACATTTTATCCCTCATCGTTCGATTCCATCTCTCAATAACACAGGATTTCTCCTCATTTTCAGTGGAATACAACTCAACTAAATTCTGTACATCTTTATTATAAAATTCTTTTCCTTTATCAACCCATACTTTACCCGGTTTTCTTCCGCTCTCTAATATTTTCAAGAACCCGCTGGCTGTAGATTTTCCACTTTTATCAGTCAGTGGCACGATCCAACCATACTTTGAAAATACATCTATAACCGTTAACAAGTATTTCACACCATCGTTATCTTTAGCGAAAGCCTGCATATCGATCAGATCAGCTGCCCAAATGTCATCTATCCCACCGACGTACACCTTCCTTTTTCTAAAATTCCTTACTACAGGCTTATGCAATTCATTCGCGAGCTCATCAGTCCATTTTAAGCTTTTTTTAAACCTAATCCCAAACTCGATTTTGCTGATAATATAGGTTTAACTAAACTCCTCTCTATTCGTTCACGTAAGCTCGGATTAGAAATATTATTCAAAGCAGTAATCATAGTTCTATCAGCTACATTCCTATTAGCCGTATCGGAGTATTGATTGTAAGCTAAATCGTGAATATATGCCGCATTATCGACTCGGTCAACGGGCTTACTCCACTCTTTAGGAGTGCCATCGGGATTAAGTCTCAAATCTAATCTAGTCCCAGGTCCCGTAAATGAGTGTCCAGGTAAATGCATCTCGCCCTGAAATTTAGCCCAAGGTAATTTGATGTTACTTGTAATCGAATTTAGAGAACTAACTAGATCTCCTCCATTCGAAGCAGTTCCTTTCACGAATTGAGTTTTAGTCGTTCCGCATACAACGCAAACACCTCGAAGCATAGGCCTGTTATTTTTACTGACGACGTTCTGAACGTCTTTCGTTTCGGTTTTTCTCTTACACTTTACGCAATACATCGTTATTTTAAATACAAAAACATTTATATTAAAATGACTATGGAAGTTAAGGATTTATCGTGGAACGAAAACGCATCGAAAAGATTAAATAACCCGCTATTACCGAGAAGTATACGAGGTTTAATCGTAGGGAAGTCTGGATGTGGTAAAACGACTTTACTACTGAATTTACTCTTAAGACCTGAATGGTTAGACTACGATAACCTACAGGTATTCGGAAGATCTCTCTTTCAACCGGAGTATAAGATACTTAAGAAAGCGTTCGAAGAAAAATTGCCGAAAGAAGCAATCGTTAGACTATTCGGTATTAAAGACGATATTATGAAGCTTGACGTGTCACCAGCGTTCTTCGTTGAGGAAGTGGCTAAAATTTGTACCGAGAAAACCGACATGAACTGCCAGTTTTTTGAAAGTTCCGAAGACGTGCCCGATCCTAGAGATTTGAATCGTGAGAAGAAGAACTTGATGATCTTTGACGATCTTCAGTTAGAAAAGCAGCACAAGTGTGAATCGTACTACATCCGAGGAAGGCATAGCAACGTTGACTGCTTCTACCTCGCCCAAAATTATTTCAAACTGCCTAGACAAACGATCAGAGAGAATGCAAACTTTATCTGTTTGTTTCCACAAGATCAGAAAAATATTGATCATATATACAACGATCACGCGAGTACGGACATGCCTAAGGATGAGTTTAAGAAACTATGTAAAACAGCCTGGAAGCAACGCCACGGCTTTCTAGTAATAGACCAGTCCAGCAATAAAAATAACGGTTCCTTTATTTCACAAACTCGTTGACACAAACGCAACAAGACTACAAAATCAACAGTTTCGAAATAGATTAGACAAAAAATAATAGTCAAATAGATAAGAGGGTTAGAAATGTATTAATGACTGAGATCAATTACTAAAGAAAATGATTGTTTAGCCTAATACACCATAAAGTACACCAGGTATGAAATTTCGATCATCCCTTGCCGGCAAAGTGAAATCATGAGGACGGGGTCGCAGATTATAATGACGAGTAATTATTGGCGGAAACAGTGAGCGTAACACATGGAAATCGTTCCTTATCACTGCCTTTAGTAGACTGGCGTCAGCATCACACACCAGCTTATCGATATCCGGTGAATTAGGAGGAAGATATCCAGCATGCTTGATTCGCCGCAGAAGTCTCTAGGGCTACCATACAAACCACGACATTTGCCTTGTCACATAAATATTTAATTGTGCCACTTAACGATTTGATTGTATTATTCTAATTTTAAATTTCACTCTACACGTGAATACTATACAAAGTTTACGACTGTCGTTGGAAGTTCGAAGGTGACCTTACCGTGTGCCACATTACCCTTCGCACTTTCTGTCTCTGGCTAGACTGCCGTTAGGCTACAGGCAGATGAATATTCGTGATTATTCATTAGGCAAATTCACACTTATCCTCTGATTGGTTGCGAGACTCCCTTGGATCAATTTCCATGTGTACTTTCGTAATATGCAGCCGGGTCGAGACCGCCTGCTGGATGGAAGTTATCGGTTTCGAGGACCCGAGGCCGATGGAGTCAATTGACCGGAGAAGATCGTCGGATGCTGCCCACCGGGAAGTGACGATACCGAAGTTGCTGGAAGGTGTCGGTGGCCTGTTGAGAAACCAGTTGATGAAGATGAAACCGGGCCTCTTTCACGGGACAGGGTCGCTGGAGTCGTTTCTGGCTCAGTTTGAGGTGTGTTCAAGGCATAACTAATGGACCACCTCAGACAAGGCCGATTTCCTGCGCTGCTCACTGAATAAAGCCCCAACTAAGCTGCTTTGGGACTTCGCAGCCCAGCCGAACGCGACCTAGGAACAGTTATTGAGATACCTGCGTCAACGCTATGGGACGAAAGGCCAAGCCGAGACCTTCCGGACGCAACTTTACTACCGGCGCAAGCGTGCTGGAGACAACCTAAGCGACCTTCTGCATGAGATTCGCCGGCTGGTTGTTCTTGCCTATCCGGTCCCTGCCATTGAGACTATGGAGATCAACGCCAAAATGCATTCATGGAGGCGATGAAGGATCGGCAGCTGTCGCTCAGGGTACGCCAGCGGGAACCGAAGTCGCTTTACGGACCCTAACGGACGGAGCTGCGTCTGGAGGCATACCGAAGCACGATGGACATGAACCGTAGAAGACCGTCGGGTCCAGACGGCCAAAGAAGATCGAGGAAACGGGTTGGATGGACTCGAGAAGCCGTCGAAAGCGACGTCAATGCCCAGATCCAAGCGCATTTGGAGCTGTTGCTGATGACCCAGTGGGAGGAGCTACGTCGATGGCAGCGTGAATTGGAGAACAAGATTGACCGACAGTTTCAAGAGCTACGAGGTCGTACGACGACGAATGTAGAACCAGGCCGATACGTTCGCCCGGGATACCGCAACCCAGAACCGGGCCGAGATATTCGCCCTTAGACGGCAACGCCAGAAACCAGAAGTCTTTGAGATGGGCGGTAACCTGTTTCAACTGTGGCCAGCCCGGCCACATCGGTCGCAACTATCGCCAGTCACGCCGGACTCGTAAACGACCGAATGGGACTGGGACGACTAGGACGACTGGGTTTGGAGATCCCTAGTTCTTTTCGGGTGTCCGAACAGATTACCGACCCACAACGCTTGGCATGGATTGGTTACGAGAACACCGCTGCCGCCTAGGTTTTGGGACAGGAACCCTGTTCATTGGCCGTCAACGTATTTCAACGTATTTCCTTCGTGAGGGGTAATGGAGCCGTATGGTGCCGGCGTGTAATTGTCGCCGAAGAGGTCGTAGTTTCGCCTAAATGTCAGTACGATATTCCTTGAAGAACTTATGCGGAGATTTTTCGTCAGTTGCGACGGCCTTGATGACGGAGACCCAACCGGTAGTCCATATCGCGCGGGTCGTAGTAGGCGATGACGTGGACACGACCCACTTGTATTGTATTGCAAGCTGTCTGTTCTGTTAGTAGTTAAGATATCAATTGCATAACATGTAAATGTACAGCGCAGTGCGTTTGTCAGGCGCTTATTAAAGAAAAGATATTATTATTATTATTATTATACTTTGAGGTAGTAAACTTAACTGAGGATCCTGTTAAGCTAGATAAGGACCAACTGCTGGGAGGTTTGCATCTTGTTGAGATTAAGCATCGGGAGACACGAGATGAAGGTAAGGAGCAGGTTGGTCAGTCGGTTTCCCCGGCGATTAAGGGACGTACGTTCGTTCCTGGGACTTTATTCGTATTATCGCAGGTTTATCCGTAACTTTTCAGTCCTGGCTGCCCCCTTGGTTGAGCTCACAAAGAAGGGTAGAGCGTTCGTGTGGAACGACATCTGTTGGTTTTCGAGCTCTTAAAGAACGCCCTTGTCGCCCACTCCCATTTTGGCCTTGCCCAAGGACGAGGGTACGTACGTGTTGGATTGCGATGCCTGTGATTAAATGCCGCCGTAAAAACCTACTGGTATCAGAGGGATCAGCTGTATTTGCGAGAGCGAATTATTTATCGGAAGACATCAGATGGTGTTGAGCAGTTGGTAGTGCCCCGGGCTTTGAGGGACGAATATCTCAAGCTCGCCCATACAGGGTTAACGGGAGGCCATCTGGGAGTCAGAACGACTAGGGAACAAGTAAGGCGCCGGGCATATCAGTACTTTATTACGCCCTATTGGGTTGGTTGGTCCCGGGACGTGAAGCATTTCTGCCAGCGCTATTCCCGTGTAACAATAAAAAATATGACCACATTAGTATTGTATTGTATTGTATTGTATTTAGAAATTTATAAAACGCTTCTCACAGTAATACCCAATCAGAAGAGCATTAGTATTATAAAACACCATTGTTTGGTCACTTGGGACGTCTCCATTCAATTATTACGTCATATAGTCTTCTGAAGCTACTCTGTTCTCACGCAGGTTTTAATCCAAGCACCTCAGGGTGAGAATTGCCGGTGGGTCTGGGTTCAGCCCCCAGTCTTTCTTGGGTCCCCACATTAGTTTTTATTGCACACCCAAACTCCACATGGATCAAAGTCTGACCCCCTCACGTTATTTTTCTAGAATTCTCATACTGAATTACCTATTATACACATGTAACATGTATTTTAAAGCAATAGAGCGTTGTGAAGTTAAAACAGTCGTAAGTCGATACGATTACGACTTGAACTATACTCGGATAGTATAGGAACAGTGTGGTAGCAATAGATTCAGTTTGAGGAATCTTTATTTCGAGCGAAGTCAAACGTCGTCTCGCTACACACAGGAGTTCAAATCTTCGAACGTTGTTTGAGTTCGTCGTCGGAACTTATTCGAACTGAACGGTGGATTAACCGTACGTTGTGGAGTTAACATTGAAGCTTCAAAGTACTGTCTTTATTCTTCATAACTCCTACGCTTTCTTGAGAATATGTGGAGCTACATCAAATTAACCTCTTACGCGTTTGCCCCGAATATACTCGCCGATCGCTAACTAGCCTACAGCGTTTGCCCCGAGATAACTCGCCAAACATAGTCTATGCATGGATATATTTGTTTGAATATGTATATATAACTTATATATATGTATATATATGTATATGTAACATGTATATGTATATGTATACTGTATATGTATATATGTATATATATATGTAAATATACACATATACATATATGCTATATATACATATATATAAACATACTCTCTAAACACATAACCAATTTTTGTATATGTGTTTATATATACATATATATATACATATATGTATATACACATATACATATAAATATTACATATTACATTAGTTATACATATGTTATTAGAGTTATATATAAGCATATATATAGCATATAAATATATATATACATATACATGTATATGTATATATATATATATCTATACATATATAGCATATAAATATATATATACATATACATGTATATGTATATATATATATATGCATATATATATGTATATATATGTGTATATATAGTGTATATGTATATGTATATGTATAATAATAATATATATATAATATAGTTCCCATCTATTACATGTATAAGCCTATGTAGATATTATATAAGTGTATACAGATATACAATTAACTGTTACAGTATGCATTTGTTGTATTAGGCATTATGTAATTGATATGCGTAGATTGACTGGCAGTTCAGAGATTTTATTTAATTAATGGGGTTAATAATTTGAACGTATACATGGATACACTACGGAGTTGTGATCATGCCATTGGCTGAATTCAAAAGGAGTCACGGTTGCCTAACCGCGCATGCGTATATGAAGCTACAGGTGAGGTGGCAATAGAACCGTTACGGACTTCTTCATCCGTCGCTGATGAGAATGGACGTTATGTAAACGCTTCTAGTTGCGACGATAAAGCAATAGAGCGTTGTGAAGTTGTAACAGTCGTAAGTCGATACGATTACGACTATGAACTATACTCGGATAGTATATGTATACATATGTGGTAGTATAGATTCAGTATGAGGAATATATTATTTCGAGCGATATATATACGTCGTCTCGCTACACACAGGAATTCAAATCTATCGAACGTTGTATATGAAATATATATCGTCGGAACTTATTCGAACTGAACGGTGGATTAACCGTACGTTGTGGAGTTAACATGGAAGCTTCAAAGTACTGTCTTTATTCTTCATAACTCCTACGCTTTCTTGAGAATATGTGGAGCTACATCAAATTAAATACAAAGAGAATGGATCAGCTCACCTGGTCAACCGACGCCATCGCCTTCATCCAATAGTGAAGACTGCGCATATCCATGGTGGAGACATTTCGAAGTGCCTAGAAGTTGCTTCAAATATCTACGTGGGAGGTATTTTAGATTCCCCATAATACTTAAGACTAGATATATTATGCCGGTCTAAGTAAGGTTAAGTTAGAACATTTAGTAATTTCAGTTAATTACCCCTAGACTAGATTAAACGAGACCATATTGTAATATTTGACATATTCATTTAAATTATAATTAATATTCAAACTAGCTGAGTTGACTTGATTTTATTGGTTGAACTGTAAAATATGACACACATTCAACCAATCACGATTGATAAAGACATTAAAGGTAACACGTGTTCACGATCAGGACACACTCTATTATAGTCTTATAACTATAAGTAGGGGATCGTTACAAATCTGGGTGCCATTGACCAGCATAATGGTCATAAAGGTTGTCACGTTAGCAAATTTAGGAAACAGATCGAAAGCAACATTCAAACAATAAATGATTGTAGATCAGCAGCTCAGATGAAGCAGGCAGAGTTCCTGGAAGTGAAGAAAAACATGCAGGAAAGAGTGGGAAAATTAGAATGTGATGTAGCAAATAGAAAAGAAATACTGAAACAGTTGATAGATAAGCATGAAGCCTCTCTTCTACAAGGTCTATGTTCGACAAGACAAAGCAAACTGAAAGAAATCCAAATGGCAACAGATGATATTGATACATATCTATCTTGTTTAGAAACTTACAATTCTTACTGTCTCAAGATAATGGACTAAAGGATCAGCTAGTGACATCTGTCGCGCATTTTCGGACTTATCGGATAGAGCGGTTGAGTTGCAACAACAATGCCAATCCATGATTGAAAGAGAAATTCAGTCCAACAACTTCCGCTTAAGAAAATCAGAAGCAGTGGAGTCTCTAGAAGAAAGCTGTGTCAACTTCATTGGTGAAATCGAAGGTTAGCGGTTTTCTTTTAGGCAGTTTCACATGCTTACGTTATTCGAGTGTAGAAATTAGCATTTCCCTATTACATAATTCTCAAAGTGCATCTCCTAATCTGGTGCAACAGAAATACACTTGATCCGTAAACTTGAGGACGATCTATTTTTATATATCAATCGTTCACCAAATGGTACCATAGAACAAGCAGAAAACAGGGATATTACATTCTCAAGACAGTAGGCCTGCCTGTACTATACTAATTCAAAACATTACATAGTCACAGTTTCATTACTATAAATTACACTATTGTAGCATATCTGGATAAATATCAGACACCAAACTTAACAAAGTGTTCCATGTAATTGGGCCTATTCGACAGAGTCTTGTTCTTCTTTATAGCCAGCTTGACGCTTGTTCCTACATCAACAGATATAATTTATGAAGGCCATAATATGATGATTTTGCATTCTTAGATTTATTCTGACTACCATGATGTGTGTACACCAAAATGTCATGTTGTGGGAAAGAATATTCTGACTCCAGTGTCATGGGAAAATATTATACCCCTAAGTGGTCCTCGACGTCGTTATTTTTTACGAACATAGGAAAAAAATATTTTTCTACATATCTGAGCTCAGAAGTAACTTAAAATCATAAATAAAGTGTTGAATTTACCAAAGAATTAAGTTTTGATAGTTGCACAATTGTGGAGAATTTACTTTCCAAGATGGCGGCCAATATGGCCGCCAAAACACAATAAATATGTATATCCCAGCTCATAGACATGTATATATGTAACAAACCATGTGTCGTATGTAGTATTTATGTATGTCAGGGATTCGATCTGTCATAACGGCAACAGTATGACAGTGTTAATTTCCAAGATGGCGGCCAATATGGCCGCTAAAAACCACAAAACTATGTGTATCTCATCTCACAGGTAAGATACATTAACAAATGAAGTCTCACATTTAGTATATTCAAGGTCAAGGAATTGAGTTATCGTAGTGACAATGGTGTGTGATTGCTACTTTTCAAGATGGCGGTCAATATGGCGCCAAAACACAGAAATTTTTATATCTCAGCTCATATTTTGCTTTTGGCGGCCATAATGGACGCCATCTTGGATAGTAACGCTCAATACTGTTGCCACCACGAGAAATCGATGCGTTGATCTTGACGACTATTAAATTTGACACTTTTTTGTTATTTTAGCTAAACTTAAAGCTGAAATATGCATGTTTTGTTTCTGCGGTACATTGTCGCCATCTTGAATAGTATCATCCCGACACTTTTGCTACTGCGAAAAAACGACTGTTTGACCTTGAAATTACAAAATTTGACACTTCATTTGCTATCGCAGCTCACCTATCAGCTAAGATATTTATATTTGTGTTTTTGCGGCCATCTTGGCCGCCATCTTGGAAAGAACTACTCACACACTATTGGCACTACGAGAAATGGATTCCTTGATCTTGAAACCATTAAATTGGACACTTTATTTCGTACGGTAGCTTACCTATGAGGTGAGACATAAATATTTTGTTTTGGCGGCCATATTGGCGGCCATTTTGGATAGTATCAGTCTAACACTATTGCGACTACGAGAAATCTATTTCTTGATCTTGAAACTATTAAATTTGATACTTCATTTGTTATTGTAGCTTATTTTGATATGAGATATACACATTTTTGTGTTTTGGCGGCCATCTTGTCCGCCATCTTGGATAGTAGCATTCCCACACTATTGCTACTAAGAAAAAGCGATTGACTGAACATAAAATTATTAAATTCGACGCTTCATTTGTTACTGTAGCTTGCCTATGAGCTGAGATATTTATTTTGTGTGTTATGGCGGCCATATTGGCCGCCATCTTGAAAAATAACGCTTTCACACTATTGGCACTTACAAGAAATGGATTCCTTTGACACTATTAAATTAGATACTTCATTTGTTGGTAACTTACCTGTGAGCTGTGGGTAAAAAATTACATCGCTTGGACCTCGAAGTATCGTAAAATGTTTTGGTCTTGCGAAGGTTAAGAATGTCTGGCATTTGGTTGAGATATTATGTGTTGTGATTCCCTTCTTTTGTAGTCTTTCCTTCTATTCTCTTCGACGCTACGTAATTCTGGAATTTTAAAACTGGTGTTTAGTAGTAAATTTGAATAGGATTACAGTTTATATTCTCTGCATGTCTGCTGGAAGCAACATGACTACTCTATTGATCTCTGAGCACTGTTAGCTCGTTTATAAAGTTTTTGTTCTTAATTACTATCATGTTGTCAAGGCTGCACAGATAGTGCTTTTAAGGTACAAAGTCCCTACAGATACATAAGCCTAAGTACATACAAACATACACACATAGGCCTACACCAGCCTACATGCATATACATTTTTCTGGACACCTAACAGCCTTGCAATAGGCTATTCTAAATTGAAACACGTACACATAACGAGCATTTTACGCTAAAAATGAAGACTAAATTTAGGACCCTTTGGGGACCCCTAAATAGCATCCCAAAAAACTGAAAAATGTTTCCCAAACGTTGTCATCTAGGCCTACTAAAGAAACTTTTTGGCTGGCTATACCCAAGACTTTCGAAAAAAGTTTTTTCTAGGACACCCTAATATACATACATTACTTATGCCTACATACCTACGCACTTTCATTCTGTTTAATCAACAGTCTCTCTTATCAACTCTTTAACGACGAGCTGCATTGTTTTCACAGTCACTTTAGTACACTCTCCTTCTTAAAATGTTAAGGTGCTTCTTGCGTTTCTGGGAGTTTCTCGGACCAAAGCCAGCAGTACTAATATTTATTTAGTGAATCATGTTTGTCTTGTAGAGTTAACTAATTAATAGGTTTTGATTTCACAGTCATCTTCTATAGGCGAAGAATTGCCACGAATAGTCATTGGATAAGCGTGTATTATATAAGGCAAAGTCCCCTTCAAGGGAAAATTAGACAGACTGACTTTAGAGTTCCTCATAATTATTTATTTACAAATTATGACGGAGTCCGCGCTTTGTGCACAGCGTAGGCCTACTAAATATACATGCTCTGTTTCTAAGGCATGGGGCCTATAGCCTATGTATTACTGCGCAAGGGCACATCATATGGTAAACTGTAGGTTATTGTTGTTATTTTCAGAAGAAATTGATTTGAAGCAAACGAAAACAAGCCCACAAAGTCAATTTGCAGAACAAAGTAACGAAACTGATCTTCTGTGAAAGTAAACAAAATAAAGTCGACAGAGAAAGAGAGTTAGGGAATGACAAATCGCTTTTAAAATGAATAACAATAATAATAATAATAATAATAATAATAATAATAATAATAATAATAATAATAATAATAGTAATAATAATAATAATAATAATAATAATAAATAATAATAACACTAAAACAACAACAAAAACAACAACAACAAAAACAACAACAACAACAACAACAACAACAACAATAATAATAATAATAATAATAATAATAATAATAATAATAATAATAATAATAATAATAATAATAATAACAACAATAATAATAATAACAATAATAATAATAATAATAATAATAATAATAATAATAATAATAATAATAATACAACGCTTATCAGTCGCCCTACAAATCGGAAACTCTCTCTCTGTTTTAGGCACCTCAGATTGCAACAACAGTAGCCCAGGACTGAACGACGGCTTATAAAAATATTGAAAACAGTTTCTTTTAATCAGACTGTACATAATGTTTGTTGGCTTTATGAAGAAATAAATTTGTCTTATAATAATAATAATAATAATAATAATATAAAAAAAATAATAATAATAATAATAATAATATGGGGTGTCTAATAAAACTTTTCGTTGGTTTGGGATAATAATAATAATAATAATAATAATAATAATAATAATAATAATAATAATAATAATAACGATTAGGTGCCGTTCCAGACGAATTTTATTGTTCTTAATTAATATTAAGTCCCTGGGGGATCATGTATACCTCGGGGCATAAAAAAAAAATAATAATAATAATAATAATAATAATAATAATAATAATAATAATAATAATAATAATAATAATAATAATAATAATAATAACAACAATAACAACAATAAACATAGTTGTTAACACCGGTTTTTGTTGTTTAAGAAAATCTGGTTTTTATTTCTTGTCAGGATTTTTCCGTCTTTATTTTTATGTGACTTTTTATTTACTGTCTGTTTATTACTTTGTTTAAATTTATGTTTGTCTGATGTGTCCCTTACGTCATCTTTGTTCTTCCAAAGATTCACCAAATTTACGTGACCAGGGCCTCCACTTTTTGGGATTTTCCCAAACTCTTGGGATTTTGAGGGTTGACTTTGGATCTGGGTAATTTGCATAGCAATCTTGGGATATTTTCTAAGACCTACAGACTAGTATTTGCAATACTTTCCAACAGTGGCAGCGTATTATTAGATTAGAAAAAAGTCGCTTAGAAATCAATGCCACTCATAGGTAGATAGGATCAACTAGTAATTTGAACTCTGAATTGTCTGATTTATAATATAATTTGCAAACCATTCTACAAAAATGTGACATGGTGTTAATGACATTGAAATATTCCTTGATGTGATGTAATATGTTCTTCGACCTCAGCCTAGTCCGACGCAGCAACATAAATAGCCTATGTAATATAGCAGTAGGCCTACAGCTATTTATTATTTTAAGATAGTTAACAATATTTTTTTTCTTTTCTCAGTTGAACTTCGATACAAATCAGATCCAATTTTAGTTGAGACGATCAGAACTAAAGCGAGTCAAAAGAAGAAGAAAGGTTGGTTTGGAAAAGAAGAAGAAAGCAAAAGTAAGCTTAGGCCTATCCGTGGATTGACGATCTTAGACAAAGAATTATTTGTTGTGAGTGAAAAGAGTTCAGAAGTTGAAGTTTATGATTCGATGAAATTCAGTTTCAGTCGTCAATGGAATTTGAGGGAATTGATTTCTCCAATGGAAATAGCATCATGCAAGAGAAATAACTGTATCTACATCTTCGATTTAAAATGTGATGATCAGTCGAAGGAAATCTTGAGAGTTGATCCAAATGGAAAGTTAATAAAGAAATGGTCAACAGGAGACGATTGGGGATGTGGCCTGTCTGTTACAGATGATTCGAATGTTATTTTAACAGTTTTTAGTAAAAATAAATTGAATGAATATTCGCCAGATGGACGATTGATCCGAGAAATAAATCTATCATTAGACGCAAGTATTAGTTATCCATGGTATGCAATGAAACTAACCAATGGTCATTTTGAGGTCTGTCATGGCAGTGGTTATGATAAAGTGTGTACAGTGGATGCAGATATGAAACTTAAGAAGTCATTCGGTGGTAAATCTGAACAAATGTATCGTCCAATCTATTTGTCCGTCGATGGAAATGGGTTCGTTATGGTCGCTGATCTGATGAAAAGTCGGGTTTTGTTATTGGATTCGGATTTGAAATTTCAGAGAGAAATTCTCACAGAGGCTAAACACGGATTACGACGTCCATGGAGAATTCATCTGGACGAGTCAAACGGTCGACTGTTTGTGGCTGACAACGAATCGGACAATAAAAGGATTTTGATATTCGATTTTAAATAATAATTATAATAATATTATAATTATTATTTAAAATCGAATATTATAATTATTATTTATAATATTATAATATTATAATTAAGATTATAATATTATAATATTATTATTAAAATATTATAATATTGTTTCTTGAAGTCAAAGTAAATTTGACAAACTGTTGCAAATTAACTGTCCATTGGCACGTTTGAGCTCATCAAATACTGGACTGCATGAAGCAGAAATGGTCAGCAAACCCTCATCTTGCAAGCTCATCGGTGCTTTATACCCCTTTGCCAAAGGATTCCTAAGTACTGTTTAAAATATCAAAATGTCAATCAATAGTTTTTATGAAAATAACTGTTGCTGAGGAGTTTCGAAATTTCCATAGACTACTTAAATTACAGGACTGTAGGCGCTCATGCTCGGGACTTGGAACTTGGGTCCATTCTCAATTGACACTTTGTATCACAAAAAATGAAAAAATAGTCCGATTTGGATGAACTCTCTTTTGTTCTATTTGTCTCGACGAGAGCTATATTGGGGGAAAATATTGACGCTACATTCTGGATAATTCAAGGTCATTTCAAGGTCAGAAAAAATGAAATCTAGCAAAAATCAGAGAAAAAAGGCCAGATTTCAGCCAATAATTCTTGAAATCAGCTAATTCTTCCTTGTATTTCTCTTCTAGATAAGGGCTACCTGGGACAAGAAACAAGGCCATTAAATGTAAGGCGATCAAAGGTTATTTTAAGGTCAAAAAGGTCAATTTGAGAGGAAAATCAGAGAAAATAGCCATAGCTCAGACAAATATTATTATATTTTAATTATTCTTTTACCAATTTGCTCATACCGATAAGGGCAAGTCGACAGTACCTAAAGGTTAAAATAATCCAAGGTCATTTCAAGGTCAGAAGGTCAAAATCAAAAGAAAATGACCATATCTAAGCCAAATGTTGTTTTATTTTATTGATTCTGTGTAATGGTCATTGTTCCTTGATTTGCGTGAAAGTTGGCTGAATGGAAGCACTCCCCCTTTAGTGTTTTGTCTGTAGCGTATTCATTTGTCTTCCTGGAAGAGAAACAAAGATACCATTCTTTAGAGGGAATGTAGGGCTTCATTTGCATACCAACATCTTTGTCTTTTGAATACCGGAAGTGATCAAAATAAATAATAATACGCGTAATCTGTGTGAAAATCGATGAATACAGCATTACAACGTAAACCGATATAATTTATATGTATGGATATAATGTATGGATGTACATTTATACTATATAAACACGTGTAGTGATGATTGTGTGTATCTTTTATACATAGATCAGTTTCAAAACACACATAATCTTATCGTGACTAAGTATGGTGATGGTGAAAGTTACTGTGACTCTGAGGATGATGATGATGATGATGATTATGGTGGTGGTGGAAGTTATCGTGACTGAGAATGATGATGTTGGAAGTTACTGTGACTCTGAGGATGATGATGGTGGTGGTGGTGGTGGTGGTGGTGGTGGTGGTGGTGGTGGTTGAAGTTACTGTGAGGGTCGTTGTCAAGGTGATGACGATGAAGTGTTATAGAGTTAGACAGATTTGTCCATGTGAGGAACAACGCATTGTCAGAGACAATACTGAGCACATTCAACGCGAAGCCTAATTCTTTATTTCAAAAATCTACCCATGTAACGAAAACACCAATAGCGACATATACAAATGATTTATAATTAATTATGAAGCAATTAAATGGGTTGAGAGGCAAAGATTAAAACGATAAATTATTAATTTGTTCAGTTTTCACATCCCACTGTCTGTAGTAAATGCACTGTTAACATCCGACGTGTATACCAGATGACGTTTGGGTGCGCCGCTATCGTCGGCGTCAAACGCCGTAAGCCCAATACACGGCAGCAGTGTGATTCTCCTTACAGATTTTATTTTAGTTATAGTTACAGTTATAGTTAATGGTTTTTTTTATTTTAGTTATAGTTATAGTTATAGTTAGTGGGGTTTCACAAGTGGAAGAGACAGGGACCGCCTTGAGAGATTCTTGCAACGAGTTGTGCACGCGGCACTTCTCCCTGTAAACACCCCTACTGTGGCTAACCTGGCGAGTGAAGCAGACGATGTACTGTTTAAGGCTATACTAACAAATTCGGAGCATGTACTAAGACGTCTTTGCCCCGCACACCGAGCAACCCAGTACAATTTGCGCACTCGTCCACATCCATATGTCCTCCCAGATAGCTTAAACTTTGTGAGTTGCTCCAGTTCATAATTATTTAGCCTATATTCTCACTCTCAGCTCTTCGTGTTGCTTTCCAAAAGTTAATGTCTTGATTGTTTGCACATTTATTCCCAATCCAAATCTTTTACTGGTTTCGTCAATTCTTTTAGGCCTATGTATCTCTTCCGGCTACTTTGCAACCAAGTGAAAGTCGTCATCGATACGAAATAATTATATGTAAGACTTGCGCTAAATCAGAGTCACCTGCTAATTAAAGAGAGTCACATGCAAGATACAATCGACGTTTATGCAAGATACAAAGAACATAGATACGTTGAGCTTTATTAAGTGGGTCAGCGAATAGCAGCTGTCACAGTAATAGTGAGGCTATATATCTGTAGAGCCTAGAGTAAATATAATAAGCCATTTCACCATGTCGTGCGCGCATGCGCAGTGGGTCACTACAATAGAGACCCGAAAAACCATAGACATTATGGATTATATAAAAACATTGCAAACCCGTAGCGCGCGAGTCTTTGAGTTTGCGAACCATTGACAGCTAAAGTCAATCGGAATTTTAATTTCTTGGAATGCCAGCTCGTTGTGCAGTTTTATGTTGTAACAACAATGTCTACCGACTACAGCGGTCGTTCTGTGGGTTGCATCATATTGCATTATATTCGTTTAATGTGTTAACAACAGACATAGCGCTGTAGGTGTAGGCCCACATAGAAAAAAATACATCTAGATATTATAGTATGAATTAATAAAATGTTGGTTAGGATATAAGCATCTGAGTGAATGATTATCATTTAAGAGGACGTCCTTAAAGAGTGAAGTGGCTGCGTTATTAGCAAGAACATTCGTAATGCACAATGTTCAAATTGGTTTATCCGGCTGCCTATGCGACCCGCCGTTTAGACTCTTTAATTTTCCTGCGAAAAGCAAAGATGCAGATAGAAGAAGAAATTAAAATTCCGATTGACTTTAGCTGTCAATGGTTCGCAAACTCAAAGACTCGCGCGCTACGGGTTTGCAATGTTTTTATATAATCCATAATGTCTATGGTTTTTCGGGTCTCTATTGTAGTGACCCACTGCGCATGCGCGCAGCGACATGGTGAAACGGTTTATTGTCTACATTCATTGTGCAACTTAAACTGCTTAGTAACTTTAGTTCGATCGATATGACAACTGCGATCAGGTAGACTATATTTGCAGGAGTTCGTCGTATTTACTCGATCAAAATTGTTTTTCTTCCATATTTGTACATTAAATTTGACAGCAAAGATCCTGTTACGCCTATAGACCTATAGTCTACCAATAGAGAAATCGAAAGTGCTTTCGATTTTAGGATACGTGTACATTATAAAATGGCTACGAAAGATTTGGACAGTGGTGACAATATAGCCAAGCAAGAGGATCTCGACGAAATGATTACATGTTGTATATGCACCGAAGTCTACACCGATCCAAAAGTCTTGCCATGCATTCATACATTCTGCATGAAGTGCATCCAAGAGACTGGGCTAAAAACCAACAAAGGACCTGGAGACGAGATGCCTTGCCCAATCTGTAGACGACTATTCAAGATTCCACAAGAAGGATTTCCAGGACTTCCCAAACATTTCTTCATTGAGAAGCTGATACAACTGGCAAATGTTTCAGATCAGTCGGCAACTTCAAGAGCTCTATGTGATGCATGTGTAGAGGAAAATAAAGAAGACGGTAGAGAAATAAGAGCAGCTGACACATACTGTGTTGATTGCAAACAGAAGTATTGCACAGAATGCTGCAGACAACATAGAAAATTTAAATTGACTAAGAATCATAAATTGGTAGAAATTAATGAACATGACACTGGTCAAAATTTGATGACCGATTCGGCATCAAATGTTTGTGAATCACATGGACAAATGGTTCTGGATGTTTATTGTGCTGATTGCAAAGCAATTGTTTGTGCCATCTGCTTCATTGACCAACATAATGGTCATACAGGTTCTCATGTTAGCAAATTTAAGAAACAGATCGAAAGCAACATTCAAACAGTAAATGATTGTAGATCAGCAGCTCAGATGAAGCAGACAGAGTTCCTGGAGGTGAAGAAAAACATACAGGAAAGGGTGACAAAAGTAGAATGTGATGTAGCAAATAGAAAGGCTGTACTGAAGCAGTTGATAGATAAGCATGAAGCCTCTCTTCTACAAAGTCTTTGTTCGACAAGACAAAGCAAACTGAAAGAAATCCAAATGGCAACAGATGATATTGATACATATGTATCTTGCTTAGAAACTTACAATTCTTATTGTCAGACGATAATGGCTAAAGGATCAGCTAGTGACATCTGTCGTGCATTTTCGGACTTATCGGTTAGAGCGGTGGAATTGCAACAACAATGTCAATCTATGATTGAAAGAGAAATTCAGTCCATCAATTTCCGCTTAAGAAAATCAGAAGCAGTGGAGTCTCTCGAAGAAAGCTGTGTCAACTTCATTGGTGAGATCGAAGGTTAGCGGTTTTCTTTTAAGCAGTTTCACATGCTTGCGTAATTCGAGTGTAGAAATTAGCATTTCCCTATTACAGAATTCTCACAGTGCATCTCCTAATCTGGTGCAACAGAAATACATCTGATCCATAAACTCGAGGATAATCTATTTTTATATATCAATCTTTCACCAAATGGTAGCATAGAAAAAGCAAAAAACAGGGATATTACATTCTCAAGACAGCAGGCCTGCATGTACGATACTAATTCAAAACATTACATAGTCACAGTTTCATTACTATAAATTACACTATGTGCATATTGGATAATTATCAGACAAATAATTACAAAAGTGTTCCATATAATTGGGCCTCTTCTACAGAGTCTTGTTCTTCTTTACAGCCAGCTTGACGCTTGTTCCTATCAACAGATAATTATACAGGCCATAATATGATAATTTTGCATTTTTAAGAATGTCTGACATTTGGTTGAGATATTGTGCGTTGTGAACTTGTGATTCCCTTGTTTCGTCGTCTTTCCTTCTATTCTCTTCGACGCTACGTAATTCTGGAATTTCAAAACTGATGTCTAGTAGTAAATTTGAATAGGATTACAGTTTAGGCTCTGCATGTCTGCAGGAATTAACCAGTACATGACTACTCTATACTGATCTCGAGCGCTGTTAGCTCGTTTATAAAGTTTTTGTTCTTAATGACTATCATGTTGTCAAGGCTGCTGTCAAGGTAGAAAATTCCTACAGATACATAAGCCTAAGTACATACAAACAGACACACATAGGCCTACATCAGCCTACATGCCAATTAAGGTCTCTCTTATCAACTCTTTAACGACGAGTTGCAATGTTTTCACAGTCACTCTCCTCGTTAAAATGTTTAGGTGCTTCTTGTGTTTCTGGGAGTCTGACCAGCAAGCCAGCAGTAATAATATTTATTTAGTGAATCATGTTTGTCTTGTAGAGTTAACTAATTAATAGGTTTTGATTTCACAGTCATCTTCTATAGGCGAGGAATTGCCACGAATAGTCACTGGATAAGCGTGTATTATATAAGGCTAAGCTATAAGGCAAAGCCTCCTTCAAGCGAAAAATAGACAGACTGACTTTATTATTTAAAAATTATGTTGGAGTCCACGCTTTGTATGTATGTATGTATGTATGAGTTCTTGTTATAGCGCCCCTTCAAGATTTCTACTCAGAGGCGCTCCCGACTACAGCGCGGACACTGAATCGGAGTTTCACAATTTTTTCACATAATTTTTAAGCAATTGCGAGTGAAGGACTTGCCCAGGGTCCCTACGCAGAGCGACTTGAGGTGGATCATATTATTTAACCCAAGGCACCGAACATAGTCCACGCTTTGTGCACAGCGTGGGCCTACTAAATATACCTGCTCTGTTTTTAAGGCATAGGGCTTATAGCCTACGTATTACTGCGCAAGGGCACATCATATGGTCAACTGTAGGTTATTGTTGTTATTTTCAGAAGAAATTGATTTGAAGCAAACGAAAACAAGCCCACAAAGTCAATTTGCTGAACAAAGTAACGAAACTGATCTTCTGTGAAAGTAAAACAAAATAGAGAAGACAGAGAAAGAGAATTAGGGAATGACAAATTGCTTTAAAAAATTAATAATAATAATAATAATAATAATAATAATAATCTTTCTTTTTTTATGTGACTTTTTATTTACTGTCTGTTATTATTTTGTTTAAATTTATTTTTGTCTGATGTCCCTTACGTTATCTTCGTTCTTACAAAGATTCACCTAATTTACGTTACCAAGGCCTCCACTTTTTTGGATTTTCCCAAACTCTTGGGATTTTAAGGGTCGACTTTGGATCTGGGTAATTTACATAGCAATCTTGGGATATTTTCTAAGGCCTACTAGACTAGTTTTTGACGTACTTTCCAACAGTGGCAGCGAATTAGATTAGAAAAGAAGTTGCTTAGCAATCAACGCCAGTCATAGGTAGATGGGATTTACTTGTAATCTGAACTCTGAATTGTCTGATTTGTAATATTTAATTTGCAACCATTTTATAAAAATGTGACCTGGTGTTCATGACATTGAAATATTACTTGATGTGATGTAATAATGTTCTTCGACCTCAGCCTAGTCCGACGCAGTAACATAAATAGCCTATGCAATATTATATGGGTATATTTCACAACCGGAGGCAAATTAGATAAATTTTCGTCTTCTCCTATGGGCGGCTTACACAAAGAATAAAATTATAATGTATCATTTTTAAATACATCATAGGGCATAAGTTAGTTATAAAAAATTATTTATGTTATATTATTTAGATGATTAGTATGAGAAAAAAATTTATAAAGTCCAATTTTAACCCGAAATTGCATTGTCGTTTCTAATGGTGCGTCAATTCAACGTTACGTTAGGGTAACAGCTGAAGCGCTGCACTGATGTTTTAAAATTTGTAGATCATTAACTTACATATATCCGTTGCTCCGTATGGTTTTTATTAACTTAGTAACGAACTAAATAATTAAAAATAAAATAAATAAAACCCGCTGTCTTCAAATATTGCTTACAACTCCGTTACGAATGGGTTTCTGCCATCTGTGGAATAAATTGAAAACTCAATTTTTTTAAATTTGACATTTTCGATAGCAGGGAACATTTCTGTATTGATTTTACCAAAAAAAATCAATATGGATGTTTGCTTCTGTTGACAATTAGCGGAAATTTATCCGGTAATGTTACAACTCCGTGACGGTAATTATTGCATTTTGCGTGTATATATAATTTTTTTTCTTTCAAAAATAATATTGAAACTGACAGCCTGGCCACTATAAACTAACTATTTTTTATATCTCAACTCGCCCTGTAAGCGTGGAGACCTAATTATGAATATTTTGATAACTCCGTTACTACAACTCCGTTACTACAACTCCGTTACTTTATTTTTCTATTAAAATGAATTTATTAAATGGTACATGTAGATAATTTATCGTCATAATAATTTATTTTGCTGTGTAATAATTTAATGCACACTTAATACTAATTAATCACTAATTATAAATAGTGGCGGTATCTTGTAATGTGTATTTAGTACGTAACGGAGTTGTAAATATTTAGGAATCAAAGTTGTATGTGTTTCACATAGTAAAAAAACAAAATGAAAAATTAGGCCAAATCTGTCAAATTTAAGCTCTGCTCAATATTAAGTATGCTTCAGCACTGCTAGTAAAATCTTTGTGTAAGAATTTTATTAAAATTTGCATGACTTTATTTTTCCCTAATTCTATTTCTGAATTTGCCTCCGGTTGTGAAATATACCCATATAGCAGTAGGTCTACAGCTATTTAATATTTTAAGATAGTTAACAATATTTTTGTTCTATTTTTAGATGAACTTCGATACAAATCGGATCCAGTTTTAGTTGAGACGATCAGAACAAAAGCCAGTCAAAGGAAGACGAAAGGGTGGTTTGGAAAAGCAGAAGAAAGCAAAGATATCAATGGATTGACGATCTTAGAGAAAGAATTGTTTGTTGTGAGTCACGAAAGTTCAGAAGTTGAAGTCTATGATTCGATGAAATTCAGTTTCAGTCGTCAATGGAATTTGAGAGAATTAATTACTCCAAGGGACATCGCATCCTGCAACAGAAATAAATGTCTCTACATCTTTGATTACAAAAACTCCTATCGGTCGATGGAAATCTTGAGAGTTGATCCAAATGGAAAGTTAATAAAGAAATGGTCAACAGGAGACGATTGGGGATGTGGCCTGTCTGTTACAGATGATTCGAATGTTATTTTAACAGTTTTTAGTAAAAATAAATTGAATGAATATTCGCCAGATGGACGATTGATCCGTGAAATAAATCTATCACCAGACACAGATATTCGTTATCCATATCATGCAATAAAATTGACCAATGGTCATTTTGTAGTCTGTCATGGCAGGGGTTATGGTGATGTGTGTAAAATGGATGCAGATGGGAAACTTAAGAAGTCATTCGATGGTAGACCTGGACAAATGGATCCAGTCTATTTGTCCGTCGATGGAAATTGGTTCGTGATGGTCGCTGATTGGACGAACGGTCGGGTTTTATTATTGGATTCGGATTTGAAATTTCAGAGAGAAATTCTCACAAAAGCTAAACACGGATTACAGAAGCTTTCGAGGATTCATCTGGACGAGTCAAACGGTCGACTGTTTGTGGCCGACAACCAATCGGAAAATGAACGGATTTTGATTTTTGATTTTAAATAATAATTATAATATTATATTATTGTTTCTTGAAGTCAAAGTAAATTTGACAAATTGCTGCAAATTAACTGTCCATTGGCAAGTTTGAGCCTATCAAATACTGGACTGCATGAAGCAGAAATGGTCAGCAAACCCTCATTTTGCAAGCTCATCGGTGGTTTATACCCTTTGCCAAAGAGTTCCTAAGTACTGTTTAAAATATCAAAATGAACATCCATATCATGGATTTCAATCCCCATATCCACATACTCACAAACTTGTCTGTTGCAGAGTAAAAGTCTAGCTACTTTCAAATAACAATTTCATTCATCATAAAGGAAAACAACATTCTATCACCAGCATTTCTCTTGCTCTACTTTCCAAGGCCAAAAACACTTCATCGTGAAATCCTGGGTTCCCGTTAATGCACTTTTACCAACAACCGATGGTCTGTGGATGAAGCACGCATTTGTTAAACGTGAACATCATCCTAATATTAGTGTCGTCGTGTTTATGAAACATATTTCGCCTTTTTGAAACTGTGCAACAATAATAATAACGTGGTGGATCCGTTCACGCCTCGGACGTTAGCGGAACTCCAGTACTACATTCACGACATTCACATTATTGGCTAAAGCATGTCACGTGAACTTGCTCACCTCTTTTGGAATTTTGAAATGGCGGACATCTTGACGGTCGGTTAGGGTCAGGTTAGGCGTAGTTAGGGTCGGTTATGGTCAGGGTTAGAGTTAGTGTTGTCATTAGAAAAGATGGTGACCAATCTTCCACCGCATTCGGGAATGTTTATCGAAAAGCTCCTTTCACGTGCCCAAAATCACGTGACATGCATCGACCAATTGCTTAGCGGGCGTGATTCTAGTCCTTGTGTAAAGGCTCACGTCGGGCGTGACTGTATCCACGACCGTTTATATTTTCATTTCGTTTCTTCTAAATCTGGTTGGTTGCTGTAAACCGACACAGTGTCAAAAATTAAGATGATTAGCTTCGCCCTCCTACTTTCTCCGGGCTTGCGACTGGCACTACAAGAGTATGGACAGTGGCGGCTAAATCTGGATTACTTTTCAGTATTTAACGACATCTTGCGGCTGCCAGAGCCGTTGACGCCCGGGTTTAGTGCATTCTTTGGGGAATTTTCGTTTACGAAGCTTTTCTAGATTACAGGTAGACCTTACGAAAGGTGTCTAACATAGAGGTCGTTCAGCGACTTTATTGGATTGCTTCGGCCGTAAATGTCAACACTCATCTTATAATTTACCTTCTAATTGCAAATATAATAATAATAATATCTTTTCTTTATTGAAGCGCCTGACAAACGCACTGCACTGTACATTTACAAGTTATGCAATTGAAACAATCTTAACTACTAACAGAACAGAGAGCCTGCAATACACGGCGCTAATAGCAGCCTACAAAGCAAATCCGCCCTACGGGACTCGAACTCGGTACCTCTTGCTCTCTACGCCAGATGTTATCCAATGCGCTATCGCCCCCCCTTCCCCAATTACTTGTTGAATCGCTGGAGGTCCTCGAATTTCGTCTGCAACTAAAAAATAAATCTATCATTAGAAGGAATTATTCAGTTTCCATGGCATGCTACAAAACTGACCAATGGTCATTTTGCGGTTTGTCATGGCATTGGTTCTGGTAATGTGTGTACAGTGGATGCAGATGGGAAACTCAAGAAGTCATTCTGTGGTAAATCTGGATCGACCGTCGGACAAATGGATCCAGTCTATTTGTCCGTCTATGGAAATGAGTTCGTGATGGTCGCTGATCGGGGGAACAGTCGGATTTTGTTACTGGATATGGATTTGAAATTTCAGAGAGAAATTATCACAAAAGCTAAACACGGATTACGCCATCCATGGAAGATTCATCTGGACGAGGCAAACGGTCGACTGTTTGTGGCTGTCAACGAATGGGACAATCAACGGATTTTGATTTTCGATTTTAAATAATAATTATAGGCCCTAATATTATAATAATGTATATTGTAATATTGTTTCTTGAAGTCAAAGTAAATTTGACAAACTGTTGCAAATTAACTGTCCATTGGCAAGTTTTGAGCCCCATCAAATACTGGACTTCATGAAGCAGAAATGGTCAGCAAACCCTCATTTTGCAAGCTCATCAGTGTTTTATACCCCTTTCAATTCAATTCACTAGCTTTATTGATCACCAACCAAAATACAAGTTCATGTACATTTTGTTGCAGTAGTCCATGGTGTCAAAGGGTAAACCCAGAAGGAACAATATATATATCGTTCCGCTGGCAGGGTCGCCACTTTCTCATTACTATTTTTATGTATAGTAACACAGACCAGCGAAGCATGAATCAAAACCAGTAGAAAACGTGCATGGGTGCAGAAATGAACAAGGTGGTGCTTGTGCAGTAGTGCATGCAGACCAATGAATTATACATATCAACCAATCATCATATGTTATACAAACAGTGATTCTATCAGGTACCGTTGTAACTGTGTTTTAAAATGGTGTACAGTAGGCAGGGAAGTTAGCTCAGTAGGCAAGGAGTTCCACCGAGTAGACCCACGAACCAAAACAGAAAACAGTCTTATATTTGTGCGTGCATAGCATGTTCGATATTTACTGCAAGATCTGGTATACTGGTCATGTATTTTCAGGTTCAGATAAAAATACCTATGAAAATTTGCAGGTAGCAGTTTCCTTTGAAATCTAAACATAAATATACAAATCTGAAGTGTATTAATCAAATCAAATGGCAGTATCCTTAGACTGACTAACAAAGGCGAGTACTTTCCCCATAGGGGCTTTTACAGATAGTGCGAATAGCGCGCTTTTGTAGACTGACGAGTCGAGCTAAGTTGGATTGATAATCTGAAGCCCAGGTGATATTACAGTATGATAGGTATGGAAAGATTAAGGAGTAATACAAGGCAACTAGTACATTTCGCGGTAGGATATAACTAATGCGAGATATAATGCCAATATTTTTTGACAGTTTTTTGCTTATGATATCGATATGCTCCTTCCAAGTCAGATGTGCATCAACATAAACTCCTAAGAACTTTGCACAAGGCACTTGTGTAATAGTAATGTTATCAATACTGATGTCGAGGTTAAAATGTGAGATTGATTTACGACAAGATCGAAATAATATAAAGTTCGTTTTAACCAAGTTCAGAGAAAGTTTGTTAGCTCTAAACCAAGTTGATACAAGTTATAGTTCAAAATTTGCCAGCGGATTCCTAAGTACTGTTTAAAATATCAAAAAGTCAATCAATAATAGTTTTTAGGAAATTAACTGTTGCTGAGGAATTTTGAAATTTCAGTAGTTGCAGCGTCTCATCACAAAATGCAATTGCATCAGCAACAAAAGAACTTGGGGCTTGGGCTGCCACTTTTACCTTCATTTTGTGTCTGTTCCACTGGATATGGCGCTCGTGAAGTTTATTTGCAGCTCTCAAACCCTCATTACTCTGCAACTCTTGCAATTCCCTTAGATAATTCCATTTAATTTCATTGCCTGATGAAGTCAATTAGGAATACATGTGCCTCGTTAGCCAAGGCAGAACAGCCATATCATCGATTTAAATCCCCATATCCACATACTCACAAACTTGTCTGTTGCAGAGTAAAAGTCTAACTGCTTTGAAATAGCAATTTCATTCATCATAAAGGCACACAACATTCTATCACCAGCACTTTCTCTTGGTCTACTTTCCAAGGCCAAACACACACCATCGTGAAATCCTGGGTTCCCGTAAATGCACTTTTACCAAGAACCGATGGTCTGTGGATGGGGCACGCATTTGCTAAACGTGAACATCATCCTAAGCATTTAAGATGATTAAAATTGTAAAGGAAGAGCAAATGCACGAGGTTCAGGAGGATATGACCTAACAGATTCCCATAACCTTTATCTAAACAGCTGATAACCAAATCTAAAGCTCCACCAGAAAACGATGCACAAAGGTTCAGTGAACTGTTAGTTGGTCTCATGTCTTGTAATCGGCAAAAGCTTTCATATATTTTATTGTTGCTTTATTATTGTACATTGCATTCATAAAAGCAACTTGAAGTTACTGTGTGCTTTACTTTAAGTTAGTGTGATGGTGGTGGACTGGTGGTGGAAGTATGATGGTGGTGGTGGTGATAGATACTGTGACTCTGAGGATGATGATGGTGGTGGTGAAAGTAACTGTGACTCTTATGATGATGATGGTGGTGGAAGTTATCATTGTATTGTATTGTATCTAAAGATTTATATAGCGCCTCTCTCAGAATAACTATTCAGAAGCGCTCTCAGCACGAAAACCCCGGGGAAAAGAAACGTCTTTAAAGAACGAGAGATCGAAGAGGAAAAACTAGTCATTAGTTTAGCCCTTAAAGAGGGGGAAGGTCATTCCAAGTACATGTAGAGGGACCAACCACAGCAAATGTCCGGTGTTGAGCATTGACTGAGGATGATGATGTTGGAAGTTATCATGATTGATTATGATGATGTTGGAAGTTACTGTGACTCTGAGAATGATGATGATGGTGGTGGTGGTGGAAGTTACTGTGAGGGTCGTTGTCAAGGTGATGACGATGAAGTCTTATAGAGTTGGCAGAGTTGACCATGTGCGGAACAACGCATTGTCAGAGACAATACTGAGCACAGTCATGCCAACGCGAAGGGTCTAATTCTTTATATCAAAATCTACCCATGTTACGAAAACACCAATAGCGACATATACAATTGACATAATTAATTATGAACTAATTAAATGGGGCGAGAGTCAAAGATTAAAACGATAAAATTGATTAATTTGATCAGTTTTCACATCCCACAGTCTGTATAGTAAATGCACTGTTTACATTCGACGTGTATATGTTACAGTGAATGTGTATTATCAGGGAATGTGTATATACCCTGAAATTTTCAGGGTAGATGCATTTTCCCTGATTCACTCGGGGAATGTATACATTCCCTGAAAAAACCAGGGTATATACATATACCCTGAAATTTTCGAGTGATTTCTATACACTTACCCTGACTACAATAACACACTAAGCCAGATTTCTATACACATACCCTGAAAATTTCAGGGTATGTGTAACATCTACTGTTACATTTCACCTATCAGTACACATACCCTGAAAATTTCAGGGTATGTGATTACCTTACCCGCCCAATCTTAACCGCGGTTCACAGAGCAATTTCTTCATCTTTGGAGACGTCAGCATCCAGCAGAAGCTCGTTTTCTCTGAGTTTATATTTGTTTCTGATTTGGTTCTGTTGCCACTTCACCTGACGCTGGAGAGTTGTCTACGGTCGAAGTATAATCTGCATGATGTCAACTACTGAGTTGATAGGCAACCTCAGCCGCGAGCTTTGTAGACAACGGACGAAGAGCACAGTATTTGGTCAGATGATTTTGGTATACTATACCATGATCCATTTGTGATGTCCACTAGGCAATGCGGCATGGACTGCATATCAATCAATTCCACTTGTCCACGTGAGCCATAGTCCGTCATCACTCGTTATGTTGGCGTACTTGACAGCCAATACATAAAACAAACAGATGTACATGCTTCAAAGTTCTTGTGAAATGTAACATATTTACACATACCCTGAAATTTTCAGGGTATGTGTATAGAAATCTGGCTTAATGTGTTATTGTAAAGCTTTTCAGGGTAAGTGTATAGAAATCACTCGAAAATTTCAGGGTATATGTATATACCCTGGTTTTTTCAGGGAATGTATACATTCCCCGAGTGAATCAGGGAATATGCATCTACCCTAAAATTTTCAGGGTATATACACATTCCCTAATAATGCACATTCACTGTAACATATACAAGATGACGCTTGGGTGCGTCGCTATCGTCGGCGTCAAACGCCGTAGGTCCAATGTATACACGGCAGCACTTTCTCTAGTCCTTCTATTATCTCGTTGTTTGAACCCCGCCCTCAATGTTGAAATTTTAGCTCCTTGACCATTAATTATACTATCGTGCAAACCCAGCAACGGTAGCAGCCAGTGTTTTGCGTCATCTTACGGCTAATTTTAATATTAAGCATCGATGAGTCCAGAGTTAAACGACATCTTATGGGAACAAATGCTGTTGACGTTGGCAAAATTATTTTTACCATTATACAGGAGCGGCAAAGAAAAAACTAGGCTTATTTGCGGCAGATTGTGAAGTCTGCCTGCTGCTCTCTTTTGCTATGATGCCAATCGTCTATGTTATGATGGCGTTGTTAAGTAAACGTCATCAAACGTAACTATTATTATAAGAGGGCAATAGTACAGTGGCTACGGTGCCGGACTGTCGTCTAAGATCTTGGAGATTGAAATCCCCGTCAGAAATTATTTGTCTCACACATGAATAAACTGATTATCCTGCTGCTTACCGTTTTTAGTTTTGGAAGAAATCCAGAGAGCAATAAGACAAGTAATTATTAAGTAAATTATAAGATTATGATGGTTGACATCAACGGCCGGGGAGTCCAATAACGTTTCAAAATTACATACATTTAGACGCCTTTGAAGCGGTTTACATTAGGATATAAATACTTTTGTTAGCGTTTTAAGAGCTGCCAGTACTAGAGCTGTAATAATTATGCCAAAGCTAATCTTTGTCGGCGGCAACGGCCAATGTTGTCATAAGCTGCCGTTAAACTGTGGATCCATCCAAGAGCTGTAATATGCCAAAACTAATCTTTGTCGGCGGCAACGGCCTATGTTTTCATAAGCTGCCGTTAAACTGTGGATCCATCCATTCAATAGTTTTGTTGATGGTGCTACTGTCGACGGCTCTGGTAGCCGCAAGATGTCGTTTTACTGAAAAGTAATCCATGTTTACCCGCAACTGTACTCTGGTGGTGCCAGTCCCAAGTCTGGAGAAATGAGGAGGGCGACGCTAATCATCTTTGTAATGACACGACGTTGTTAAATAGCTACTAACCAGATTTAGAAGTGAGAAAATGATAATTCAAATTAAATCTGAAGACATCGACAAACATGAGACGTCGTTAATCTCTGAATCGACATTCATAACAATTAAATTTCTAAATGCATATTTAAATATTTAAACAGCGCGTCTTCGAGAAAACTCGTCAACGTTGATCCAAACCTATGAATATACATGTACACTGTACAGGACCATAAACAGACAGAATGGTCTTTAACGTCATTCATTTAGACACCTTTAAAACGTGTCAACGTTATGCTATAAATAGTTTTCTGAACGTTATTGAGTCTGTTCACAAGAAGATTATGTTAGTCGACGTTGTAATTGTCAACGGCTGTGACAGACTCAGGTTGTTGTTAAACACAGAAAAGTAATCCAGTTACAGATTCAGAGAAGAGAATATGAAAATAGAAATTAAATCTTATGATATCAACAGCAATAGCAGACATAATAAGATTTCACGGAATCACTAAAATTATGTAGACTTTTACGAACAATGTTTCTGAATATCTGTTCGAATGGAAACCATAGGTGTTGGATGTACATTATATATTTATACGAGACTGTTTATAACCAGCGGTTAATATAAAACCAAATAAAATCTGTAGATTATGAATGAAAAAGTAGTATCAAGTTTTCGAGCGTATGATCAGTAGTTAGCGTTACCGGCTCATATAAGCAGAAACTACCTACAGTCCTATATAACCAAATCAATAAGCCGAGCTCAGATTCATGGTAAAGGGAAGGTCATAATAATGACGTCAACCGACCGGTCGGTTGACGTCATTATTATGACCTTGTCAAAACAAAGTTGATCAGCGTCGCCCTCAACTTAATTAATCTAGGCTTCGGACTGGCACTGCTGTTAGTGGCACTAACTGGAACTCCACCACTGATTCCACTCTGTCAGTGCCAGTCCCAAGTCTGGATAAAGGAGGAGGGCGACGCTAATGATTTTTGTTATCACACAGTGTCGATAAACTGAAACTACTACGACTAACTGGGATTCAACAGGTAGACCCAGAAAGGACCATGGTACAGCGTCCTTGCTGCTAAAACATATAATTATAGACATTTTTGTCCACTATAGGATACTGTTAGGGAATAATCTATTGTTTTAGAGATGCTGTTTGACATTGCCTGGAGCGGATTGGCGAATCTTAACTGTTTTAAAAACACGATTTCTTTATATATAGACAAAACGTCAATCTTATTAAAGGTGTTTAAATTCAACGCTCTACATGTATTTCTTCGTTTAGTAGTTTCTACAACGCTTAACGATATCTTACGGCATCAGATGTCGAAGATATCAATAGAAAAACATTTCTAATTTTTATCGTAATTATCTTCAGTACAAAGCATTGCTTAGATACTGTTTAACGACGCTATGTCATAACAAACATGATTAGCGTCGCCCTCCTTTCTCCATGCTTGGGACCGGCACTACCAGACTAAGGGCAGTGGTTGACTATTAACTTTTGAATAGATTTAAACTGAAGACTTTTTCAAGTTCTCTGCTTTCGAGCCAATGGCGCCATTCCTCTCGATGCAGGACTTCTTCCTTCAGTTCTCTATATCCATCCGTTACCAATAAGTCCAGCAACATCCATCTATAATAGGGCTTCCTCTCATTCTTTGTCCCTCCATTCTTCCCTCCATTTAGGGAGTCGCCTCTCACCAATCCACTTCCTCTGTCTCCCTATTAACTGTTGCCAAAGGAGATCTTCATCTCCAAAATTTTGTTGAACCTCTTCGTTTGTTTTATGCTCTGTCCATCTGGTTCTTTCCATCCTGAACCACACCCACAACTCAAACACCTCTAAGCCTCTTATATAAACCTTCATGAGGGTCCATATTTTGGAGCCATACAGTACCACATTCCATAGCATTGTTTTGACCCGTCTTTTATCTATACTCCAATTCAGTTCCATGCCAACAGCCATGTGCTCTTTTCTCTCGACAAAAGCATCTGTGACCATAGATGCCAATATTTCATTGTTGAATTTTGCATCTGACGTGACCACACTCGTCATGTATACCAAAAACTTTAGATTAATGATTGTTGAAACTAGGGTGACCCTGTTAGAGGAACCGCATGTTTCCTTTGCTTTTTCTATTGGTGCCTGTGTACAATGTTGTACATGAATGTCTAAATTGAGTTTGTATGTGTTATTATTATAGTGATCAATAATGTATTGATTGATTAAAAAGTGTCCACTATTAGTTGATGGTTGTGAATACTTCACTGTCTTAGAACTCCGTTTAGGATATGAGATTCCCTCACCTAATAAATTGTTCTGGCGTGTGTGTTTCCTTTTTAACGACTAGCTGTGTGGTAACAAAGACCATTAGCGTCACCCTCCTCCTTTATCTATGCTCGGGACTGGCACTGTCAGAAAGCGAACAGCGGCGGATTTAAATTGTTCTGGCAAACGCGATTTCTGCACATATAGAAGATCCGATAATCTTATTAAAGGTGTTTAAAGTGCTTTCCTAGTTGATTATACAGCGCTCAACGATAGCAAAACATTTCGTATCGTTCTTAATGTTATCGTAATTTTCTTCAGATAGAATGATAGAGCATTAGCTAGTTATTGCGCTCCTGAGTAGCTTATTGAAGGGGCGCTATATAAACGCTTTGAATGAATGAAGATTACAAAGGTCATTAGCATCGCCCTTGCGATGCTATTTCTTCTTTCCTTCTCATCTTCATAACCTCTGTCTTATCGGTATTTATTCTGTCGAAATCAATTTTAAATAATCCATAACTCCTTGCTCTCTCCAATGACAAATCGCCCATCATCCTTTGGTCGTCTGCTAACCTTTGGGTCTTTATGTCTCCCACATTATTTAGTCCTTCCTTTATGCTCTCATGTGTCTCTTGGATAAGTTTCTAGATGTATGGTTAGTTGCTGTTTAACAACGCTGTGTAAAAACAAAGATGAATAGCGTCAACCAGCTTTCTCCGGGCTTGGAACTGGCACAACCAAAGTACAGGTAGTGGCCGATAATATTGATGTTGAAAGAAATGGTGACAGTGGACACCGTTGTCTTACTCCCTACCAAGTTTTGTACAACAACAGACACAAAAAGGTTTGAGGCCAACATTTTATATTGACAAAGGATTTGTCTAAGTTAAGGTGTCTAAATTCAATTTTCATGCAGTTGTTTAGATGCTATTTAATGACACTGAGATGAGTAGCGTCTCCCCTTTTTCACGCTGGTCTGGCACTACCACAGTACGAACAGCTGTGAAGTTATTATTTTAATCAATTTAATTTAATTAATTCAATGACAATTTATGGCAGCAAAGCCATAAATATCGTTAGGAAAGCCAACTGTTTATATTGACAAAGGATTTGTCTTAATAAGGTGTGTAAATTCAAATTTTCATTTGGTTGGTTAGATGCTATTTAACGACGCTGTGTAACAACAGAGATGAGTAGCGTCTCCTCTTTCTCCACGCTGGTCTGGCACTACCACAGTACTAAAAGTGGTGAAGTTATTATTTTAATCAATTTAATTTAATAAATTCAATTACATTTTATGGCACCAAAGCCATAAATATCGTTAGGAAATTTGTTTACACTTTCTACAGGAGACATTATGAATCCAATCCAGCGATCGAGTCCGATTGACTATTTATTATAATCGATCTAAGAATCTATTTCAAGGTGTCTAAATTGAGCTTGTATTTATGTACATCCGAAATAGAGATGTGCTTGTCTTTCAACTTAACTTGTAAACAGTCCACGCCCGTATCCCCACGGTTATGTAATGAAGAATGGTAGATCGTAATCGTAATATTAAACTCCAAATTTCTATAGCGCTTACTTTAAAGCTGAGAGCAGGGCACCTGTTTATTCACGAGCGCTGTTTCGTATCAGAGCCTCAGAGGGTTGTCCAGAGATCGATGTCCAGTGGAGGTCCAAGGATAACTAGAGAAGGGAGAGAGGAGGCAGAGCGGCTGCTTAGGCGGTTTTTTAGACGAGAAAGCTTCAAAGGCGGAGGATCGGATGGATTAGGGTAGGAATTCTTAAGGAGGTTAAACTTCAGGCTGGAGTGGGAATGCTGTGGGTGATGAATAGAAGAGCATGAGACAGATGACGGTGGGTGAGTGGTGGTATTAATGGAGGATCTGAGAATAGGCGGAATTCAGAGGGAAGTTCGTTCCAGAGTCGCATTGTGGGATATGGATCGGTTGGAGAACTTGAGGCGAATAGTGACCACATAATTATGACACATACGATTAGCTACGCCTCACATACTTAAACAAAGGAGTTACTATCACACCGTGCCGTTAAAACAATAGACGAAGCAAAAGCACCATAGCAACTCATTAACACCTCACGTACTCCCTACATTGCATTGCAATGGATTTGGTCTAAACATTACGTTTTCATATGAGCCATTTTGGGCAACATTTGCTTCAATACATGAGAATTCAATTTTTCATAAATGTGTTATTAAGGATGGACTGCGTGTCGTGTTTGAAGAAATAGGTGAATTTCTGTTATATAGAAATTATTTGATTTCACTCATAGAGATATAAATCTCCGAACTCCGTGTGGCGCAGCGAATAAGACACCCTTTCTAAGTATTGACGGTTATTATTAAAATATGGAAAATCTACTCTGTGGCAGTAAACGTTCAAAGCCCTGATAAAGAAGGAGGACGAAACTAACCATCCTTGTTATAACAAAATTGCCGTTAAACAGCAACTAACCTGCCATCAAGACTGTAAAAATAATTTCGATTAGTTTAATTTGCAAACGACGAACAGCCGCGTTTTCCACGTGCTCCTCTGTAGGCCTTCTGAATTAGACAATTGTACTAAGTTGCGGTTTGTCAACTTAACGTTTCAATAAAGGAAATATATATAATAAAGACTGCTTCAATCACCACATTCTTTCGAGGATATTTTTCGACCAATTCGGATTCTGTAATGCCTGCAGAGCCACCCATGTGGATTTACGCCTTTTTGGACGATTCTAAGACCTACAATCGACACTTCATGGCCGCCTTCATGTTCTGTGTGTGTGTGTTGAAAGCGAACAGAGGCGCTTTCCAAGTGCTTCTCCGCAGGCCCACAGCATTGGACAATACATGTAACATCAATCACCGTTATACCTCGAATACGACACCTTTGCAGCATCAACCGATGACCCATGAACACACCATTACCTCTAACACTTAACATCATCAACCTGACGGATGGCGCCTTCCAGGTTGCTTCCTTCGCGAGGACTGGGCGCCTGTTTATGGCTGCCGCTACTTTGTGATTACGTTATTATTACTATACCTTATTATTACTTCTGTGTTTAATTCTCTATTCAATCTCTATATCCCATTATGCGTTTTCAAACGGAGTATTAAAGGCTATACTTACTTTCTTACTTATTTCATAAACTAGAGTAGATGCTCAACGACATCTTGTGGCTGTTTGCCCGTCCGTTTACGTCAAAATTACAGTACATTACTTGCCATCAGGATATACATGTACGACCAAATAATTGAACGTGATTGACGAGCTTCTATAAAAAGGTAAATATTTTGTGATAGTCTGCATTTGGAACTCTGTGTAGAATAGATTTATCTAGCGTTTGGTTGGAAATTCTCCAACTAGTCACATGCACACGAACTCGAATATTGATTGAACACTTTAAATTTAGACACCTTTAAAACGGATTTAACTTGAGGTAGAAATTCCTCAATCGCGTTTCTCGTCCAGAATAATTATGAAATTATCATGTACAGTAACAGCGAGAATACAAAAATACAAAAGTATTCTTCATATCGACGTCTACAGATTTTGATGCCAAAAAGGAGATATTTGACAACTGATTGAATTTTTAATTGATGTAATATTATAGCACCACAACAAGAAAAGACTATTAATAGGCAATGTCTGCGCTAATTTACATGTTAATTTTCATTAAGAAAATAAATTCATCAGAAAGCCAAACAATGAACAGAAAACTGGAGGAGTCACCCGTATCGGACCCACGCACACTCGTGGAACCCAACTAACGGAACGGATTCACATCCATAGCTAACAGATAGCATCAAGTTCAAAGTCCACATGGACCAAGCAGCGACTACGGTGTTGTAGTCAAGACAGGCGGTAGCGTCCGCGGCACACCACAAGACCGCCTCCCTGTAGTACATCATTAGTTGTAGGCGACGCACGTCCGGTATTCCCTGTAGTGGCCTGGTGCACGTAGAACAGTTATTCGTTGCCTGCCTGTTGGTAAATCGAAGCTCCACCTGTGACTATCGGTCGATGTCACTACAAAGACTGACGTCGATCCTACTTCACCAAGACGAAAACTCCCTACAACAGATGGCGTACGTGGTCCATAGATCACACACTCAACGAGGGAGGCAACAATAGATCAGAAAATAATAATCATTTAAGCAAGGGTGTAACTTTATTCCATGAAGTGATGATGAACATTCCCCTATCCCCTCGTCACCAACTTCCCTCTTCTTCCCTTCTCCCTATCCTCTCCCTCCTTACATTTCGTACAAACTTTATACAATTTTGTGGATGTCGTAACGGATTAATGCACACTGCACCCTAAGCGCGTAAGCTAACGTGAAGTCATCCATCATCATTGCGATAATTAAATATGCACAAATACAACGCCGTTATTTGTCGTTGCTTGAACTTGTTTTAAACCAAGACAACGCAAAAGCTACTTCAGCACATGGCCAAAAAGTGTTGGTGACTGTCACCACCACTTTAAGAAATGTTGGTGACCGCACTCCACCGTCACAATGCAAAGTAACACCTGTGCGGTTAAGTGAGGTGTTGGCATAAGTAGGATTTTACGTACTATCAAAGGAATCATCGAATGTAGACTTTAGAAAATATCTATCTGACTGTTTGGTCGAATGTGAACTATAAGGGCTGTTTATGGAGACTAAATATTTATATATCGAGACTGTTTGTGACCAGCTGATAATAATATAACTATTTGTAATCTGCAGTCTGGGAATAAAAATGTCATATCAAGTGTTCGAGCATATAATCAACAGTTACCGTCGCAAATAATAAAAATCCTCTCTTCACACACCTTTAAAACACTTTCACCGATGTTATTTATATTTCCTAGCTGCCTACAATGTTAATTTGGACACCGTCCATTCCCGCCTATTTGGCATCTATCCCGTATCGGAAACATTTGCCGTTCTTCGGTGAAACTTAAAAAAACCAAGTTCACGCCAAAGGACATTTCTTTGTTAGTAAGAAATAAATGTCAATTATCACCAGTCACCGTTATACGTGGGACGCGGTGGTGTATGGGTATGTTCGGTGCCTTGCAGCCGGAGGGTTGCGGGTTCGAATCCACCTCAAGCCACCGCGTAGGGACTGTGGGCAAGTCCTTCACTCGCAATTGCTCATGCGCGTCGGCGTGAAACTCCGATTCAGTGTCCGCGCTGTATTCGGGAGCGTCTCTGCGCTATAACAAGTGCTCATGTATACATGCATACATTACAGCTGAGAATTTATACAGCAAAAGTAAACCAGAGTCTGCACTTGTGTATTCGATGTTAAATGTCATTTAAAAAACTAGACTATTGCATCTGTTGGTGAAACAATAGGGCCTACACAGTAAACTCTAAGAGTCGCCATTGGCAAGCCAACGCACACATGCAGGACAGCTAACAGATGGCGTGGATGTTCAAAGCCTCAGGACCAAGTCATCAGAATTTCACACGATTCGAAGGAAATAGAAACCAAGGCAGACCAATACAACGCAGGATAGACAATATAAATGAGGAAATTACATCACTTGGCATACCATTTATAGAAGCAGAGAACATGACAAATGAACGATAACAACTGAGAATTTTTATTTGTACCCATCGCCGCCAAATAGATATAGTCAGTAACTGACGATGATGATGATCAGTTTATTATATTAATCAGCGATAAATCCCAATCATGGGATTCTACAAAAGAGCTAATTTCCTATCAACGTCAACTGCCTTTGATGTTATAAGATGCCTCTAAACTGTTGGAATCAAATCCCTTCAGGTAACCGCGCCAATGCCTTATAATCGCATAATGCCAGTCCGAAGCCTGGATGGAAGAGGAGGGCGAGCTAATGATTTTTGTACTGACACAATGTCGCTATGCAGAAACGACGTAGCTAACAGACGCCGGATCAGCTGAACATCAATGTGAACGGATTTTCTCTACAGGAACTAAACTATCAGAGCATGAGTGGCAACGAGGAAAATAGATTAAATCAGAAATTAAAATGCAGTTTATTCTGACGCTGGCATAATAATTTCTTATCGTTGATTCAGTGCAAGTGAATAAAATGATTTTCCTGCTAATTAGAAGAATCCTTTGACCTCGAGCGATACCACAAGTAATTGCAATTATAAGGTAAATTTCACCATGAGTTAAGGTTGACATGACAGGCGAGGCAGTCCAATAACGTCACTGAGGACTTCCTCCGTTTAGACACCTTTAAAACGGTTTAACACTAAGGTATAAATAATGTTCTTAACATAATTCAATCAGTGTACCTAAGTCATAGTCGTTATATCGTGGTTGTCTTTTTCAACGACTGTTACACAGTAGCAGCGGTTAAACACTGAAAAGATAAGTCGGCTACAAGTTTATAAGAGAGAAAATGGAAATTGAAATTAAAATATAACGACATCTATTGTAGACATAATAGGATTTTACGGAAGCACTAAATGTAGACTTTCATTACACGTTGTCCTGAATATCTGCTCGAATGGAAACTAAAGGTGCTGTTTATGGACATTAGATATTCTATCCGAGACTGTTTATGACCCGCTGATGATACATTGCCATATAAAGCTACAGTCTGAGAATGAGAAAGTAATATTAAATATTCGATTATAATATGAAGTTTCCGCTTCATATAAAGCAAGTGCCCTCATAGCACACCTTTAAAACACTTTTACGATTGCTATTTATATCGATAGGCTGCCAATGATGACAACTACTGCATGTCATCGTTTTCTATGTCGGAAACATCTGCCATTTTTCAGAGAAAAGTGAAAAGTGTATAAAAATTTTAAGAAATATACAAGAATGCAAAGAATGCAGAGAATAAGAAGATTGCAATAAAATGCGAGGAAGAATGCGATAAAAATGAAGAGATATGTGTGCAGATAAAGCAGAAATCTTGAAACAAGTTTCTGCCCTAACGGGGATTTGAACCCCGATCTTTCGGTTGAGAGTCCATCATCCTAAGACACGAACATGGTTGTGATGTAATTGTATGGAATTATTTGTACGATGAAAACTGTAGAGGCATTTTTTAAAGACGTCACGGTCTTTGAAGCCAGTGGATGAAGCTAATCTGTTGGTAACGAATAAGCGGTTAACTGTTAGAAAACCGTTTTCAGGCAGTGCCAGTCCAAAGTCTAACTCAAGGAGGGACGATGTTAATCGTCTTTGTGTTTCCCTACTGAACCGATGGTGAAAATAATAGAATTATACATCTTATTAAAGGTGCCTAGTTCGAACTTTATATTTCACGCATTGTTATTTACAATAATCTGTTATTCATTTTATTTATTTCATTTCAATGTTTAACGTCTTCATGTAACAATCTGAACCCTGAAAACCTGCTCGTCGTTTACGTCAACCTTACTTTACATTACAAGCCATCACGATATATATAACCGAATGATTGAACGTGATTGAAGAGTATCGATCAAAAAGCAGGTGAACTTTTAACTGGCATGTAGTTGGAACTCTCCGTTGAATAGATTTATATAGCGCTTGGTTGGTAATTTTCCAATTATCCACACGCACACAGACACATGTCGATAAACGCTATATTATAGGATGAAAACGTTCAATTTAGACACCTTTAAAATGCTTTCTATTAAAGTAATATGTCCCTCAATCATAGAATGAAAGCGTTCAGCTTAGATACCTCTACAAAGCACTTCATTGAAGGCATATGTTACTCAATTACGTTTCAGATATATATTGAGCTGTAATATGCCAAAAACTAATCTTTGACGGCGGCAACGGCCTGTGTTGTCATAAGCTGCCGTTAAACTGTGGATCCAATCCAATCCATCGTGACTTTTAACTCCGCCACTGTTCGCTTTCTGACAGTGCCAGTCCCAAGCCTGGATAAAGGAGGAGAGCGACGCTAATGGTCATTGTTACCACACAGCTAGTCGTTAAAAAGGAAACACACACATCGTGACTTTTGCTGTCTCAAAATTTTTAATTGAATCTGCCAGTAACAGCGATAATTAATAGAAATATACATCAGTAAGCTTTGCTATCGACGCTAACGACCTTTTAGGTGGCAATAGATATGGTTAAACAATGGCCCAGGGAGCCACAGGACGACGCTGAACTCTGGACAATATATTCCCCGCTGCTCTGGTAGTGCCAGTCCCAAGTTTGGATAAAGAAGGAGGGTGTTAAACAGCAAGTAACTTTATTTCCGGATACGACATCACGTAGATATTTATACAGACAGACGTTTGCGTCAGTCGCCCTAGCAACCAAAAGATTTCGTTAAACGCTGGGTAGCCTACGACTAAATAAAAAATCTAAAATTAGACACCTTAAATATTAGGATTCATTCCGCTATATCAAGTTTTCAAACTTTATTGTAACCATCAATGAAGTTCTTTTACATTAGTAGTTTCATTTTATCAAGATGGTAACAAGGAAGGCCCTTAAGTCGCTTTGAATGATTAGGTGGCCAAATGACGTCTGCTTGTAAAGTGATATTCCATGTTTCGTTAAAAGCTGGGTACAACTAAATGAAAAGCGCAAGTTAGACACCTTGAATGTTGGCTTCATTCTAATATATATATTCGGTAGTCACGTTGTCCAGTGACATTCTATGTCTGCTCCGTAAGTGTGAGATAGAGTGCCTACGATTTAAATGCCAGTTTTGAGTGAATTTTGCAGTCTTCTTAAGTGGAGAGGGAATTCTCCGCATTCATTCTGAAGCACCGAGGCTGAGGTAACCATAGGCGACACATAGTACAGCTTCAAGTCTCAATGAAGGAAAGTTTTCTTAGATGAGATGTACACTCTGAAGCATGGGCTACATCATCTGAATCCAAAATAGAGCTGATGAAATCTCTGTAGATGGCCATTAAGGAATTTTAGACGCTCCTTATCCATTACCACCGATGGCTCTCATGGAATTCTTACATTTTGGATTATATACTGAAAATGTGGTTTCCAACTACATTTACTACCGAAAATCGTTCATAGGAATTTAAACTGGTTTTCAAATTTAATAGATTCTAGGTCAATCTTAATAATAGGTTCAAGATAATAATTTATTTCAGAGAATAGAACTACAGTTGTTTTATTAATATATATCTTAGATATATATACAGATGTAATGACTTGCTTATATAGAAGGTGATAATTATTACACAATTGCAGTTAATTTAGATATTATATCAATAACTTTGGATTCCTTATTAATAGCATGCTCAATATGTGCCAGGAAAGATTTTCATTAATAACGACAACCAAAGACTGCACAGAGGTCCTGAGTGGCCGAGTGGGTTGGTGCCCGCTCGCCGCGTCGGCGGCCCGGGTTCGCTTCCCGGTCGGTCGGTTTATCAGAGATTAATTTCTCGGATCTTTACTGCGGGTGGCTCGGTCGCAATATAAACGTGGAGTACAATACAACACACAACACAATATACTGGGGCGCGGTGGTATAGGGGTATGTTCGGTACCTTGCAGCTGGAGGGCTGCGGGTTCGAATCCACCTCAAACGCCGCCGCGTAGGGACCCTGGGCAAGTCCTTCACTCGCAATTGCTCATGCGCTTCGGCGTGAAACTCCGATTCAGCGTCCGCGCTGTAGTCGGGGGCGCCTCTGAATCCCGAAGGGGCGCTATAACAAGTGTTCAATTACAATTACAAAAAAATTACAATTAGTTGCACGACAAAATTCAGTGTTGGTTAATATAATAGGTGTTGCGTCTTATTAAAGGTGTCTAATTCTAAGTTCATATTTCATGCACTGTCGTTTAGAATAATCCTTTATTAACTTTATTTAGTTCTTTCCAATGTTTTGCGTAGTCATATGACAACAAATTCGAATGACGTAAGGCTGTGAAAACAAAGTATTTAAATAGGGTGAAGTAAACCATTTAAACGTGTGAAAATAGTACTATGCAGAGTCACTAAAATTCACTATCTAGCAGCACACTTCAGTATAAAATAATCTTTTAGCCCAACAGCATTTATTATCACATAATAGAGCGTGCTTTAAATATGTATAATTTGAGCTTTGAATTTCATATGTATACCAGCGTCCATTTTCAACAACGTCTTTCGTCTGCCTGTTCGTCCGTTTACAACAACCTTGCTTTCTATCACAGTCCATCAGGAAATAAAGAGTGAATGACTGAACCTGATTGACAAGCATTCATCTAAGGATTCTAAGAGAAACGGGAAACGTTTTACTGCTATGCAATTTGAACTCTGTACAGAATTATACATTTCTCTTGCGCTCCAACTATCCACTAAATTATAGAATGAAAACGAACCAATTAAACACCTTTTAAACGTTTCCATTTTGAGGTATATGTTCCTGAATCGCTTCAGCCTTGCGAGATGTTGCTATTTAAATAAAGTTGTCAATGGCCTTTGATGTCAAAAGATATGGTTGAAAGATTTATTGCAATTTCACTTAGAAATGAATATAGCGTCACACTTACAACAGACTAATAACAGGCGATGTCTGAGGGAGTTTACGTGTTAATTTTCAGCAAGAAAATATATTCATCAGTAAGCTAAAAATGCATGAAAAATTAGAGGAGTCACCAGCGGCAGGCCCACGCACACACGTTATTCAACGGATTTTCATCCATAGCTAACAGATAACATCAAGTTCAAAGTCTGCATGGACCAAGCAGCGACGATAGCGTTGAAGCGACGACAGGCCGTAGCGTCCGCAGCACACGTTAACGCCACCGCCCAACAGTCCCTCATTAGTTGCAAGTGGCATACGTCCAGCTATCACTCGAGCCACCGGGTGCACGAAGAACAGTTTTTCGTCACCTGCCTGTCGGTAAATCGAAGCTCCACCCATGGCTATAGGCCGATCTCACTCCAAAGACCCAGATGGCGTTTGCGGTCCATAGATGGTGCAATCGACGAGGGGAGAAACATAGATCAGAAAATAATCATTTAAGCAAGAACATAACTGTCGCCCCCAACTTCCCTCTTCTTCCCTTCTCCTCTCCCTCCGTTGATTTCATACAAACTTGATATGATACTAACGAGGTTATCAATTTATGCAACATATTACAATAAGTAGATAAGCTAATGTGAAGACATCTATCGTCATTGCGGTAGTTAGTGTAAATATGAAGGAATACACCGCCATTATTTGTCGTTGCTTGAACCGTCTTCAATCCAAAACAAGGCAAAAAATATTTCGGCAAACGGCCAGAAAGTATTGATTACTGGACTCCATCGTCACAGTATAAAGCTACTCCTGTGAGGTTAAGTCTGTTGCTGGCATTGGTCGGATTTTACGGTATCTAGGAATCATTGAATGTATACACGATAAACTAACTATCTCACTGTTTGGTCAAATGGAAACTAGATGTGCTCTTTGTGGACATTAACCCTTAGGAGGTGAGGTGGGGTATGACACACCCCACAGGTATTCTACGCTGCGTTTTCTACGGAAAAGGTGTAATCAGCTTGGAATATTTTTGTCTACCTTAGTGATTGTGAAATACGGACACTTTGGGACAATTTAAGGTACTTTTGAACGCACATTATTTTTATTTTGTTGCATATTCAAGTGAAATTATAATTTTTTTGTACATGTTGATTTTAATTAATTAAATAATTAACGGATAAGTGCAGAAAAATTATTACGATAATTAACTATATTGTAGATATGAGGTATTAGATATATTATAATTTTGATCGATGCAAAATTGATCCATTACTACGGGTATTATATCACGTGTTCGCAAACGTTACATGTTTCAAGCAAGGGCCACTAATACGCCATGGCAGAGGGCCGCTTTGATTTCCAATAATAATAATAATAATAATAATAATTCCCACTAATCACAATAATAGCTGTAATAATAACAATAATATACCTTAGCTCATAATTAATAATATGTAGTTGCTATTTCGACTTGCAAGTAAAAATATGTATTGGGGTACTTCATACACCTTTTCACTGTCTAACGTTCCTATGCTTCACCTCACCTCCAAATGGTATAAATATTTCTGAACAAGACTGTTGATGATCAAGTGCTACTATAGATATCTGAATCTGCAATCTGAGAGTGAAAATGTACTGCTAGGTGTACGACTGCTACTGCTACTACTACAGTTACCGTCGCATTTATATATACACACCTTTAGAACACTTTTCCCGACGTTATTTACTACCACTACCAGCACCACTACACACTACCACTACCACTGTCGGTCAATGTACCACTAAAACTACTTCCACTACCACCACCCCTACTAATACTCCACTACAAAACCACTCATTTGTTACCACTGATTCATTACCACTAGGGTTACCACTGCATTATTTTTAAGTTTTGATGCTCCCAGACCACTACCACTGAATGTTACAAAAATACTACCAATCGCATTTTACAAATACCACTGCTTTGTATCATATTTGACACGACGACAAATTAATTATGACCATCCATAACTACCAGTGCAATGATATTTAATCCACTCATACACACCAAGATATTGATGTATGAATCGCATTTGCAATGGTTCAACATTTCTTAAATTTTTTTATCTCCATCTAAAGAACCAGAAAATGCAAATTTAGAGAACGTCAGAAAGAATTGAAATAGGCCCTACAAAGCCATTGACCTACTAATGCTAGGGGTTTATAAAAGCAATACTGATTGTTTTGACTGACAAAGTAGTGTTAGGCTGAAATTCTAACAGCAATTAGAGTCTCATTTTAGTATTGAAAAGCATTATATCACGTGATTCCAGACGGACACGTATAAATCCGTCTCTTGATTTTGCACCGCAAACTGCAGAAGAAGCTTCCGTAACTAGGAGGAGAAGAAATACGAGGAGGAGGATTGTGGAGGAAGCAAAGATAGTGTACGAGAAAAACCGATAAAGAAGAAGAAGAAACCAAGAACAGGAACAAGAACAATAAGATCAAGAATAACAAGAAGAATACGAAGAAGCAGAAGAACAGGAACAAGAACCACGAGAACAAGAACAAGGCTAAGAACACGAACAAGAAGAACCAGAAGCATAGAAATTTAATTTAGCAAACTATTAGCCCAGGTGGAACAGAAGAGCGCTCGTGAATAATGTTGGTTCCCCTGGGCTTTCAAGTGACGCTTCAATGAGCGCTTCAGAGATTTGGGTTACGATTATGATTACGATTACGATTACGTCACGTATGTGTAACTGACCAGGCTAAGAAAGCAGGCGCTGTTTGCGCATGCGCCGCAGCATCCAAGGAAACTCAAGATGGCGACGGATCCGCCGAGAATGACGAAAACGGAAGGAAGTCTGTCGAAGAGGATCATGGGACCGGAAGATGGAAAACGATGGATGAGTTTCGTGTAGAAGAACGGATGAACGTCGACGCTCATCCAGAAACCAAGGCCTAGGACAGTGCTGCCACCTATCTGTTGACATACAAAAGACAAGGATTAGTACAGTGCTGCCACCTATCTGTTGACATACAAAAGACAACGACTAGTACAGTGCTGCCACCTATCTGTTGACATACAAAAGACAACGACTAGTACAGTGCTGCCACCTATCTGTTGACATACAAAAGACAACGACTAGTACAGTGCTGCCACCTATCTGTTGACATACATAAAAACAACGACTAGTACAGTGCTGCCACCTATCTGTTGACATACATAAATAAAAGAACTAGTACAGTACTGCCACCTATCTGTTGACATACATAAATAAAAGAACTAGCACAGTGCTGCCACCTATCTTTTGACATACTAAAGATGTGTAGTAGTGATGAAGGAAGACAAGGAAAACAAAAAAGAGGGATGGAGGGAGGAAGGGAGGAAGAGAGGGACAGAGGAAGAGACGGAGAGACGGAGAGAGGGAGGGAGAGACACATAAAGGCAGACAAGCAGGCAGATACAGACAGATAGAGAGAGAGAGAGAGAGAGAGAGATAAACAGAGGCAGAGAGGCATACAGAGAGAGAGAGAGTATTTGAGAGAGAGACACATCTCTGAGAGAGAGAGATATGTATGTAGAGATGTATGAATGTAAGTATGTATGTATGATGTATAATAATGTATGGCAGACAGGCATACAGAGATGTACATGTATGTATGATTGTATTTAGCGCCACAAGATTCAGAGGCTCTCTCCACGCCTAGACACATCGCGGACACTGAATCGGAGTTTCTGTGCCGAAGCCATGAGAAAATACTTCACTCATAAATGCTCTACGTCATCGATTGATGCTTGGCCATAAGATATTGGCTGCATATTAAATTTGTTATAACAATTAAAACAATATTCTGTCTTGCATCAGGTCACAAGATAATAACTATTCTAATCAAACGGTGACAATCTATAGCGCCGTTAGACTTCGGCTGATAATCATTTAAGTCTTATAACGATGACTGCTACGTTTTGGTAGCTTTAAAATGGATCCAGATGACACTGTCCATGATGCACATATTATATGATTGTGCTCCAGTATCTTTCGCACGCACGGTGAAACTTTTCGAAATAAAACAAAGATACATAATGTTGAAATTATGGTGAGAATTCGATCATATTTCTACAAAACACCCTTAATAATGTTCTACATACGTGCCCTTTGCTTAGAGGACAGTAATCCCACTTTTATGGGTTTCACGGGTATTATGAACGCCCGTGATGTCCGGCAGATGTCGTCAAAACCGGACAATAACGAATAATATTGGATCACGAGCTAGACACCTTTTATTGCGAAATTACTCGATTCTATATATATCTTACAATGGGCCGTTTTAAGGTTTAATGTTGTTTCAGCAGAAACTTGATTTCAACGGCTTTCTTTGCCATAAGATTTCGTTAAACAATGAAAACTAAGCCACTGCTGAGTGAACCGACAAAGCGAGATAAATGCATGTACGTGTGTTGGTATGTATGTACGTGTGTTGGTAATGTATGTAGGCATGTATGTATGTATGTATGTATGTATGTATGTATGTATATATGTATGTATGTATGTATGTATGTATGTATGTATGTATGTATGTATGTATGTATGAGCACTTGTTATAGCGCCCCTTCAAGATTTCCACTCAGAGGCGCTCCCGACAATAGCGCGGACACTGAATCGGAGTTTCGCGCCGAAGCGCATGAGCAATTGCGAGGAAGGACTTCCCAGGGTCCCTACGCGATATCTTGAGGTGGATTCGAACCCGCAACCCTCCGGCTGCAAGGCACCGAAGATACCCCCACACCACCGAACATACCCGTACACCACCGCGCCCCACAAGAAAAAACTTGTTCGTTGTCAAAATGTACAATATATAGCGTCAAAAATATCCGAATAAAAGGTGTCTTAAAATGATCACTATTATTCATTGTTTAACGACAATTAAAATTGATCCAGATCACACTGTCCATGATGCACATATTATATGATGTGCTCCAGTATAACGTACGCACGGTGAAACGTTTCGAAATAAAACAAAGCTACATCATGTTGAAATTATGGTGAGAATTCGATCATATTTCTACAAAACTGGTTTAATAATGTTCTACATACGTGCCCTTTGCTTTTTGGACAGTAATCCCACTTTTATGGGTTTCACGGGTATTATACACGCCCGTGATGTCCGGAAGATGTCGTCAAAGCCTGACAATAACGAATAATAGTGGATCACTTTAAGACACCTTTTATTCCGATATTATTGATTGTATATATCTTATATTTAACGTTATACGGTTTTTTCTTGTTTCAGCAGAAACTTGACTTCAACGGCTTTCGTTGCCATAAGATTTCGTTAAACAATGAAAACTAAGCAAGGCTGAGTGAACCGACAAAGCGAGATAAATGCATGTACGTGTGTATGTATGTATGTACGTGTGTATGTATGTATGTATGTAAGCATGTATGTATGAATGTATGAATGTATGTATGTATGTATGTATGTATGTATGTATGTATGTATGTATGTATGAGCACTTGTTATAGCGCCCGTTCAAAATTTCCACTCAGAGGCGCTCCCGACAATAGCGCGGACACTGAATCTGAGTTTCGCGCCTAAGCGCATGAGCAATTGCGAGTGAAGGACTTGCCCAGGGTCCCTACGCGAAAAAAACCCGTTTTGTAGAAATATGATCGAATTCTCACCATAATTTCCCTACGCGATATCTTGAGGTGGATTCGAACCCGCAACCCTCCGGTCAGAGGAGAGGCTATTCAAAAAAGAAGGACCAACGATCGAGAAAGCCCGACGCTGTCTAGTAGCAGAGCGAGCATGCAGAACTATGAAGTCACCTCTAGACAAGACCGAGCGCAGGGATCGGCGACCAGAACAGACCGATATAAATAGTTTAACGAAATGAGGTTCCGCTGAAGTAGAGCAGAAACAATATTTTGACGTAATTGTGGTTATTATGACAAGATAGGACGAGTTATTAAAGGTGTGTAATTTGAGAGCCTTTTATTTCAAATATTATCGTACATGTTCAACGACATTTAATATGGAGCCTTTTTGGCGTCTGAAGTCTTCAGTATTACACTACCACTGTCCTACCTGTGGTAGTGCCAGTCCAAAGCGTAGAGAAAGGAGGAGGACGACGCTAATGGCACAGCGTCGTTGAGCAGCAACTAACCGACCAAGCGACGTTAAATTAATTAAAACACTTTACTAATGTAAAGTCAACGTCAACGATCCTGGCAACCGTTAGATGTCGCTCGACACTGAATGAAACAACGCTCCAATTAGACACCCTGAAAACACTGCAGCCGATGCTATAATTGCGTACAGTTAAGATCATCGTCTGAATTGAAGAATATCATTATGCAACGCTTTAAAGATGTTTTAACGCTAGATACTGGTGCAACTGATTCCATCACAACAACATTTTGCTCAATTTATTTAGTTATTTAGGTTAATTCCGTCACAGCCGTCTTCGGGTGGTGCCAGCCCCAAATGTAGATAAAGATGAGGGGCGACATCAACGGCCCTGGCAGCCGTAAGATGTCGCTAAACACTGGATACCGCGACTGCTTCTAAGTGTTGGTGTAACGATAATTGCAATGGCAGCAGTAGGACGTCTCTAAACACTGGCTGTTGCCTCTGCTGGATTTACACTATAGTATAATGGATCATGGAACTGAAATGTCAACAATGAAGAATAGAAGATATTTCAACACACCCACTGTATAGTTCTATACGGTCTGTCCGTTATATAGTGTTGTTGCGGACTTTAAACTTAAGGCTCACAAATTTCAACTTGATTACCAACCTCATTTCTAGTTCCTTGCTTAACAGTCTTCCACTTGACTTTTAAGACGAAGGACGAATTGTGACACTCTTGTGACGATGCTAAAAGAGAAGATATGATCTTAGAATAAAGCCTTCTGTAACGACGTCACCCATGAAATGACTGCGTTCAATGGACGCTGTTGATGGGAAGATCAGACAGCGAGGAAGAGGACTGGCCTCCTCAAACGCATCTCTCCCTCTCTACGTTAGCTAGACCTGGGTCAGGTAGTGCTGAGAGTTTAACGACATCTTGTGGCTACCAGGGTCGTTTACGACGGCTTCACCTATCCATGATCTGTTGTGCACTAGTAGTAGGCCTAGCGTTCTTTATAGTAGCAGTAGTAGTAGTAGCTTCAGTTTAACGACACTGTGTGGTAACAAAGATCATTAGCGTCGCCCTCCTCCTTTAGTCAGGCTTGGGACTGGCACTGTCAGAGTACGATCAATGGCAGAGTTAAAGAGAATAAAGGAATTATTTATATGGAGGCATGCGCTTTAATATATCGCTTGGATTTCTGATAAAAAGGTGTCTTAATTGCGCAGTATATCATTTAATAAATCGTCTAACGTCACTCTTACATACAGTATTTCAGGAAGGGTATCTCCTTCATATTGTCTTCGGACTGGCACCACCCGATAATGACTGTGATGGAGTTAGGCTACTAACTGTTTGGTTACCACCAGTTTAACGACATTTTATGTCCGCTGAAATCGATATAAATAATTCTCGTACAATTATTGTTGTATTAGGACCCGCGGTATGCTTAGCGTTTGGATGGATTCAGTGTTTAACGACCCCTAGTGGCAACGAAGGCTGCTGACGTCGACATAAATTAATTTGTCCAGTTCAATTCGTTCCTAAGACATAATAATAATACATCGACAATATAAACATACGCTTGGTTGGTTAGTTTTGCTGTTTGACGTGTCATAACAAAGATGATGAGCGTAATCCTCCTCCCTTATCAAGGCTTCAGACTGGCACTAGCAGAGTGGCGGAGTTAACGTTATTTATTTATTTATCCAATGTTTAATGACATCTTTTAGCAACAAAGGCCGTTGACGTCTTTAAATTTTTGATGCATTTCAGTTCATTTTCGTGTAGTGTTTTCATCAGTTTTCTTTATCTTTTTTCCGTCTTGGATTCTATTTCTGATAGGATATTGACGACTTTAAAGTTTTGACGTATTTAAGTTCATTTTCGAATAATGTTTTCATCAGAATTCTTTCTCTTTTTTATCGTTGCTTCTTTTCTGACAGGAAGTTGCAACGATGACATTTGACAGGTGGTTGTTCTTTTTTCTCCTTTTTTCCTTCTTTTTTTGATATTAAAAAGAAACAAAATTAATCTTCTAGCCGTACAGGCTTTTCATTATTTTTTTTGGTGGCCATATAGGCTCTATTAATAACTGTTTTCTCCTCAATTTTAATCTAATTCTTATTCTTAATTACAATATTTGCAGAGCATCACATCTACATGTATCTCTCTAAATTAACATCAAGCTATCAATTTTACATTTACAATCAATCAATGTTCAATATTCTTAGTCCATCAAGAATAGTACAAACAGATTCAATAATCAATATCAACAATCAATATCAACATGAGTTACCGTTCGACACAATTTCCATATATATTGTAGAAAAAAGTTCTTTATTAAAGGTGTCGAATTTTCGTCTAATAGTTCCGGCTGTTTAATTACATTTTGTGACGTCAGAGGTCGTTAGCATCGATAGGAATATTATTTCTGTTTAGTTTCACCCCAGGACCTATTATACTACCAGAATTGGATTGGATCCACAGTTTAACGGCAGCTTATGACAACATAGGCCGTTGCCGCCGACAAAGATTAGTTTTTGGAATATTACAGCTATACTACCAGAAACTAATTTGTGGGAGTAATTCGGGTGTCAATAAAATATCGCGGCTTGTTTACATGACAAACGCACTCAGTTAATAAAATTTATTATGGAAATCGACGAATAATTATGTTTGCGAAGTAATTAAATTGCCTGTAGAGATTTTATACGCCATAATTAATATCATAAAACAAATTTGAAGATGGGCCATATTTGCGAATAAGTGTAAATCAGATATGCAATTATTTTCCCTCTAAATATAGATTCCTATAATTTTATAGATTCCTTAAGTTTCACCGTAGAACTGCAGAGGTTTCTGATACGCAATGACGCCGTGGCGATAAAGGACTACAGGGCGCGGTGGTATAGGGGTATGTTCGGTGCCTTGCAGCCGGAGGGTTGCGGGTTCGAATCCACCTCAAGCCGCCGCGTAGGGACCCTGGGCAAGTCCTTCACTCGCAATTGCTCATGCGCTTCGGCGTGAAACTCCGATTCAGTGTCCGCGCTGTAGTCGGGAGCGCCTCTGAATAGAAATCTTGAAGGGGCGCTATAACAAGTGCTCATACATACATACATACATACATACATCAAGTGATTTAATAAATAATTTGTAGGCAGCTTGAAAATATAAATAACGTCCTGGAAAGTGTTATAAAGGTGTGGTTTTGCGCCGGTAGTAGTTGATAAAGTGGTCGAACACTTTGCATTACGGCGGGGAGTTCAGTAACAACCACTTTCTGGCCATGTGCTGAAATATTCTTCCTTGTTTTGAATTGAAGAAGGTTCAAGGAACGACAATTAATGGCTGTGTATTCCTTCATATTTACACTAACTAACGCAATGATGATAGATGTCATCACATTAACGTCCTTATTTATTGTAATAAAATTATGTTGCATAAATTGATAACTTCGTCTGTATCATATCAGGTTTATATGAAATGTACGGAGGGAGGGGAATGGAGAATGATGGAAGGAGGAAATTGGCGGCGAAGGAAAAGATGTTTGTTCACCATCACTTCATGGGGCAGTTACCTTCTTGATTAAATGATTAATTGAATTGCTGATCTATATTTCCCTTTCGTTGAGTGCGCCATCTATTGATCGCCTACGCCATCTGCTGTCGGGAGTAGGATAGACGTGGGTCTTTGGAGTGACTTCGGCCGATAGTCATGGGTGGAGCCTCGATTTATCGACATCAGGAGATGATTCCCTGCCTGTCGTGCACCCAGTGGCTCGTGGGGTGTTTTCCTTTTGTTGAGTGCGCCATCTAGGGAACGCCTACTCAATCTGTTGTCTGGAGTCGGATCGACGTAGGTCTTTGGAGTGATCTCGACCAATAATCAGGAGGGACTGCTGGGCGGAAACCTCTGGAAATCAGACTCGGACCTCCCTCGGACTAGTCTCTCGGATAACCCTTTTGACTATACGCAGCGCTCGTTAATAAGCTGGTGCCCTGCGCTTGGCTTTCGAGTGGCGCTTTGGAAATTTGGAGATTACGATTGTACATTGCAGCTTCGTCGATGTAGACTTTGAACTTGATGGTATCTATGAGCCATGAATTGGAATCCGTTGAATCATGTGTGTACGTGCGACTGCCGCTGGTGACTCCTCTAGTTTTCCATGCATTGTTAGACTTACTGATAAATGTATGTTCTTGTTGAAAATTAACATGTAATGTCGCTAAGACTGTTGTTAGTCTTTTCTAGGAGTTGTGCTTTGTAAGTTCCTAAGTGAAATTGTAATAAATTCTTTACACATATTTTTTGGCATCAAAGGCCGTTGACAACGTTACGAATATCAAGAATTTTGTTGACTGAAAACGTGGTGGTGGTTTTTCTGTTTAACGACTAGCTGTGTGGTAACAAAGACCATTAGCGTCGCCCTCCTCCTTTATCCAGGCTTGGGACTGGCACTGTCAGAAAGCGAACAGTGGCGGAGTTTATGTGAATAAAACTCATTTTACTGCTAACCAAACGAAATTCGTGGACCTCCAGCGATTCGACAAGTAATTGCAATAAGAAAGTAAATTATAAGATGAGTGTTGACATTTACGGCAGAGGCAATCCAATAAAGTCGCTGAACGACCTCCATGCTAGACACCTTTCGTAAGGTCTACCCATAGTGTATAAAAGCTTCGTTAACGTGATTTCCGCAATGCATGTGCCAAACCTGGCGTCATTGCAGCCGCAAGATGTCGTTAAATACTGAAAAGTAATCCAGATTTAGCCGCCACTATCCATACTCTTGTAGTGCCAGTCCCAAGTTCGGAGAAAGCAGGAGGGCGAAGCTAATCATCTTAATTTTGACACTGTGTCGCTCTACAGCAACCAACCAGATTTAGAAGGAAAAAAATGAAAATATAAACAGTCGTGGATACAGTCACGCCCGACGTGAGCCTATTATACATAGGGACTAAAATTACGCCCGCTAAGCAATTGGTCAATGCATGTCACGTGATTTTGTGCACGTGAAAGGAGCCTATCGATTAACATTCCCGAATGCGGTGGAAGATTGGTCACCATGTTTTCTAATGACGACACTAACTCTAACCCTGACCATAACCGACCCTCACTACGCCTAACTTGACCCTAACCGACCGTTAAGATGTCCGCCATTTCAAAATTCCAAGGGAGGTGAGCAAGTTCACGTGCAAGTTCACGTAGCCAATAATATGAATGTCGTGAAAGTAGTTCTGGGGTTCCGCTAACGTCCGGGGCGTGAACGGATCCACTACGTTATTATCATTGTACAGTTTCACCCTAAAATGGCAAAATATGTTTCCTAAAGACGACGACACTAAGCCTCAGCCGAGAATTATGCGAATAAACGCAGTAGGAGTTGTGAATTATAAATAACGTCGTGGAAAGCGTAATAAAGGTGTTTGAGGAGAGTATTTCTGTTTTGTGTAACGGTAGTTGTTGTAGGCTACATATGCTCGAACATATAGGCCTATTCAGTAAAACATTTCAGAGGACAGTCCAGGGCCGTAACCAGAGCACTATTGCGCTCTTATACAATGACGTTTGGTGACGTTTGTTTAAGATGCCTTAGTTACATAGATGTTTGACATCATAGGAAAATATCGCATGGGTGGGCTTACCAGTCATTGCTATTGCGCTCTAATAAGGTTACCTTTGATGACGTTTGTTTAAAGATGCCTTGATAACAAAGATGATAGTCATAATGGCAAAGCAGTGCAGAGACGGACTTAACAATCTTCGCCCATAGGCCTAGTTTTCTTTGCCGCCCGCGCATCATGCCAACATAATTTTTGTCGAAGTCAACAGCTTTTGTTGCCATAAGATGTCGTTAAGCGCTGGATCCGTTGATGTTTAATTCATTAAAATTATTAATGCAAGGCAAACTTTATCGAGCCTGGCAACCGTTAGATGTCGCTAAACAGAGAATAAGAGCTTTCTAATAAGACACCCTGAAAACGCACCAAGCCATGTTATAATTACTTACAGTTAATAAGGTCGATGTTTCATATAGTTACCTCCAGGGAAAGCGTTTGAAAGGTTTTTGATAAATCAAATCAAATCAAATGTATTGGAGTGGATACAGTGTTAATCATGTTCACAATCATGTTGACAAAAAAATAATTCAATTATTATAATTAACGAATAAGAATCTTTGCAGAACAGTGTTGTAGGAGTGTGTTATCATAGAAACAGAATAAATAAGAGCATTTCTGTTATGTGTAGCGGTAGCTGTTGTTTAAATGCTTAAACACAAGACATATTTAATTAGATGCATCATTCTATTATATTAGTCATCGGTTGATTAAGGCGACGCAATCAATCGCTCTCTTGAAATTATTCATCTACCAAAAAATATGGTGAGTGTTTTAAATGTGGTATTTTTCCATTATCGTATCACATGGGCGTTGCAAATGCAGAAGAATTAACGCTGTGTGTGTGTGTGTGTGTGTGTGTGTGTGTGTGTGTGTGTGTGTGTGTGTGTGTGTGTGTGTGTGTGTGTGTGTGTGTGTGTGTGTGTGTGTGTGTGTGTGTGTGTGTGTGTGTGTGTGTGTGTGTGTGTGTGTGTGTGTGTGTGTGTGTGTGTGTGTGTGTGTGTTTTTGCTTTTTAACGACTAGCTGTGTGGTAACAAAGACCATTAGCGTCGCCCTCCTCCTTTTCCAGGCTTGGGACTGGCACTGTCAGAAAGCGAACAGTGGCGGAGTTTAAAGAAGTTGCGAAAATATAAATAACGTCGAGGATAGCCTTTTAAAGGTGTTTGATAAAGAGCATTTCCATTATGTGTAACGGTAACTGTTGATCTATGCTCAAGCTTTACATTATAATTTCTCCTAAATCTCAGACTGTAGATTTTAATGGGCTTTTAAAAAATCATCAACAGGTCTTAAGTAATCTCGTATAAAACAGTTAATGTCCACACATAGCATCTTTAGTTTCCACTCGCCCAAACAGTCAGGCATATAGTTTATAAAGTCTACATTCAATGGACGCGGTGGTGTAGAGGTATACTATGTGCTTTGTAACCGAAGGGTCGCAGGTTCGAATCTACCTTAAGTCACTGCGTAGCGACTCTGGACAAGTTGCTCACTCACAATTGTCTTTGAGGAAGGCAACGGGAAACCACCTCACTCACATCATGCCCAGGTGACATAAAAGCCAATGGCCAAAAGCCTGTCTTCCGTCGTCGTCATCATCATCATCATCATCATCATCGTCATCTCATCATCATCATCATCATCATCATCATCATCATCATCATCATCATCATCATCATCATCATCATCATCATCATCATCATCATCATCATCATCATCATCATCATCACCACCACCACCACCACCACCACCAGAAACAGCGACGAAAGAGAGAAATATCTCCTCGGACGCATACTAGGCAACTTTGAACATCGAATAACAAAACTAGTCGAGCAAAAAACGAGTTCGACCGCTCAAATGGTCAAAATTAATACGCAATTGAAAACATGCGGCCATCTTGACCTTCACGTGCGCAGGAATTTGTGTTTCTTTGGTTTTTTTGCCCTGGCTTGTCCTGCTGTAGCGCCGCCACTGATCAACGGTCCATTCTTAATCCGTTGAACTCACATTAACATAATAAATCTCTGATCTTCGATTAAGTCGTGCGAATGAACTGATTCCTACTAATTGCAGGAGAAAACAGGATACCTCGAGCGATAAAAAAGTATCTAAAATTATACAGTAAATTATTTAATGCGGTGAGGTTGATATCAACGACCGAGGAAGTCCATTAACGTCGCTGAAGAACGTCTGTTTGGACACCTTTAAGATGGAACTACACTGGGCTATAAATAATTTTAGTGGTGTTATTCTATCATTAACTCCATCATATTGTCCCATTAATTGATGAGTTGTCCAAAGGCTCTGGCAGCCGCAAAATGTCAAACACTGAAAAGTAATCTTGTTTCAGATTTAGAAAATTAAAAAAGCAAATATAAATAAAATCCGAAGACATCAAAAGCAATAGCAGACATAAGACGTCGTTAAGCTCTGTAAATGTGTAAACGCATATTATGACTATACAAGACCACAAACAGCGCCTCTTTGAGAAAACTCACCAAAGGTGATCTCGACCTGTGACTATGCAAGACCACAAACAGACAGAATGGTCTTCAATCGCTTGCGAAATAGAGACATAGAAAGAAATAAGAAGCTCACAACGCATATTGCATGGAAGCCAGTTCCAGAATGAGGGACCAACCACTGCACAGCTCCCATGTTGCACTGTGACAGTACTCTGCGGGGGAACAACCAGATCACCCTCTGTTGAAGAACAAAGAGATTTGCTTTCACAGGCAATGAACCCCTACACAAACAAAACAAATTCTAGTATAATTATGCAGACTAATTCAGATTTTATTATGGAATAGATTTTTGAATGACTGAAATCTCTTTAAAACAAGCAGATAGTAGACAAATTGGCTCATGTGAAAAAGCAATGTCTAAACCAAGTCCATTGATAAGCAATAAAAGTTGTTTTATTCACTGTTTAGCGGCAACTTACTGTTGCCAAGATCGTAGGCGTTTATGTTTTATTATTAATTTGAGTAAGTTTGACATTTGAATCCAGAGTTCAACGACATCTTATGGAATCGTAGGCCGATGACGTCGGCAAAAAATTGTCTTTCGTAATACAGCCTTAAACTGCTTAGTATATCAGTTGAAAAATCAAGTGTTTGCGAGATCTTGTGCCTCAGAGGGCCGTTGACGTCATTCTTACATGCCTTATTTCAGGAACGGTACTTGATTTAGATATGAATAATATGTAGCTTCCATTTAACGATCCCGTGTCAAAACAATATTGACTTGCGACGCCCTCTCCTTAGTCCAGGCTTCATCCAGGCACCACCTGAAAATGACTGTTGCGAACCACTGGTTGGTTAGCTTCAGTTTAACGAGATCTTATGGCACCGTTCCATATGAATTATAGCTGAAAGAAGCATTTTGTTGAAGGTTTAAACCCAGAATCGTACTTCATTAACTTGTTTCTGCTGTTTAATAATATCTCGTTTGGAGTCAACAGCGGCCGTTGACGTCGATAGAATTATCATTTTTTACAGTTTCACCGTAGAACGGCAAATGTTTCAGATACGCGAGGCCAATGGCCCAGGTCCAAAAAAAATTACATTCCAGGCAGCTGGTAGATATAAATAACGTCGTGGACAGTGTTTTAAAGGTGTGCAATAAGAGCATTTGCGTCATATACGATGGTTACCTGTTGAGTATTTTCCCGAACACTTGGCATAACATTTTCATTCACAGATTGCAGATTTTAATGGTTCAATATCATCAGTTGGTCATAAATACTCTCGCATAAATAATTAACCCTTATAGGGTCACCGGGGGGTAAATAATACTCCGATCTCGGTTTTTGACGGAAATTTTAATCCCTGAAAATAGTTGAAGAAATCGCTTCTATGACTTTTCCTAAACATGTTTCCTCCACAGAATGCATCCAGTTTCATTAGTTATTCATGCACCCAAATCAGCTATGAAGTACAAAAATGAACCACGTCGTAGCTATTTTACTCAGGAATATATAAACGTAACATTATGCATGCTTTACACATGAGTGTCTTGCTGTTACAATGTTTCCTTATCAGTATCTGAACATTATATATAGAAATCGTTTTGGTTTCATCAAATTAGGATGAATAAATTAAGTTCTGCTAAATTATGACATTAAAAGCTCAATGATATTACAATGTACACAAACGGTAGCCTACCGTTCAGCATTTACTGAACAGTCATTCTGCATCATTGGGGGGGCCCGTGGCGCTTTGGATAACATCTGGCCAAGAGAGCAAGAGGTACCGAGTTCGAGCCCCGTTGGGCGGATATGCTTTGTAGGCTGCTATTAGCGCCGTTGTATTGCAAGCTGTCTGTTCTGTTAGTAGTTAACTAGTTAAGATTTCAATTGCATAACATGTAAATGTACAGCGCAGTGCGTTTGTCAGGCGCTTAATTAAAGAATAAATATTATTATTATTTATTATCTGCAGAGAGGGAAAGTGGGCAGGATAAGCAGGAATATGCAAGTGTTTTGACTGCATGCTTTCCGCACACGAAAACTGTTGCACTTCATTCATTCATTTCATATATTTATATAGCGCCCCTTCAAGATTTCTACTCAGAGGCGCTCCCGAATACAGCGCGGACACTGAATCAGACTTTCACGCCGAAGCGCATGAGCAATTTTGAGTGAAGGACTTGCCCAGGGTCCCTACGCGGCGGCTTGAGGTGGATTCGGACCCGCAACCCTCCGGCTGCAAGGCACCAAATATACCCCCTAGAGGTGGATTCGAACCCGCAACCCTCCGGCTGCAAGGCACCGAACATACCTCTACACCACTTAGTGCATTTGTGTTCACATTTCTTGTCGTCTTTACGTGGACACGAGTGGCATCGACCACGTTTCTTCGCGGGATTTGTTGCGCATCGACTAGGTGCCGGTTGTACACCGATCGCCAACATGGCTTTTGCTACAGGTGGTTGGTGTGAAATTGATGGATCGGAGGCACGCTATGTAATCAATGGCTGCACGAGCTTGTCAGCAACAGACAACAGTACTTCTGTCAGGAAAAGACGTCGCATATCAAGACGTGTTGAACCTTTATGATTTTTCCATTGCGGGTTTTTCAGATTCCACACGACGAATGCGTTTAGACAGGCAGCATCAATTATGAAATAGAATAATCGCATTGGCCACCTTCGAGTTTTCCGGGCGCACGTGTAGTACCTTCTATAAATAACTTTTTTAGTTTTATACTTGAAAATCGGAGTTTATCATGGCAATCATGCGAATCACAGTGGGGGTATTTTTTACCCCCCGGTGACCAAAATCGGTTGATAAATATCGTGACCCTATAAGGGTTAATGTCCATAAACGCCTGTCCATGCTTTTGTAGTCTCACGGTTCGACTATTGTAGCGCAATATATGACATACTTCCCTCCTGCCGGACCGGGTCCCTGAATAGAGTCCTGCAGCCCGCCTTTTTGGCCGCATTCTGAGGTTTGGGTGGGTTTCTGAATACATGAGGGACGTGCTCCACTGGCTTCCACACCCGCATCTTTTCGCTACGTCAACACTTGTCTTTATTCTCTGGGACTTTCGCACTGAGAGCGCCTCTGATCGGTGTGCACTGTGAGAGGCGCTTTATAAATCTTTAAATACAATACTATGTACGTTTACTAATTACTAATGGCGAGGAGGTAGAATAAGTCACGAAGTGTTTTGCTACATGTACGTGTGGAGTTTGGTCACATCAGATGCAAAATGCCACAATGAAATAAAAACATCTGCTTGTGACTGGAATTAATCGTTCTAAAGAATAAGTTCTTGTTTTCTTATATAACTTAAATGTTTCCTAATTAGCTTTAATGTCAATATAGTAAACAGTCACAGTCTACCAAACCATAGATTTTTAGTCTTGCAATTGTAGTAGTAGTTACTGTATAACGATGCTGCGTCCTAACAAAATGATACGAGTCGCCCTCCTCCTTTGTCCAGGCTTTGGACTGGCACTACCACCGGAGTACGGCATTGGCGGAGTTTATTTAAGTGTAATAGTTGATGCCTAATGTTGAATGATAAACACAACTCTACTCTGGGTCCACATAATGACATGCCCAATGTTATTTAGACACCTTTAAAAGGATTCTAACATTGACTATTATACCCGTTATAATCGGGTTCAGAGCTCAGTGATGCAATTGGCCAAATCAATCAGCCGTTTATTGATTCAACAACAGCACAATTAATTAACAATCAGTCATTTAAAAAAGTTAATCTGCTGATGCCGTCAACAGGACAGCCCTAAAGGATAAAATAATCCGCTATTGCAGGGCTGCCCCTTTTCCACATAACATTTACTGATGGCAAGACGATTTTTATGATCATATAGTTATAGAAAATTCAACTTAAATAAGAATGTTAGGGCTAAATCAAAAATATGTCTACTTGCTATAAAACGTCTCAACATAGCAACAAGAACCCAAAAGCCTCTTAAATACATGTATACGCATGTAAACTCGGCCACTCGCCTTACTGTGGTAGTGCCAGTCTGAGGCCTATAAGAAAGGAGGGCGACGTCAATCATCTTTTTTATGGCACAATGTCGTTAAAAGCAATTATCCATCTACACATCTGCAAACCAACGACGCTATTGAACAAAAGATCTGCATTCGAGAAAATTAACTAATATACAATTAATTGTTTTTAACTACGTCATCTGCCATGGCAACCATAGGATGTCGCTAAGCGTTTGGAATAATAAACAGTCCGGAGTTTAGCGACATCTTTTGGCAACAAAGGATGCTGACGTCGTAAAAAATTATTTTGGCACAGTTCAACCTCATAGCTTTCAACGCGATTACTTAATGCGCAGCGTAAAGAAGTATTTAATTAGAGGTGTTTAAATTAAACGTTTCATTTAATATAGTAATTTATATTTCCTGGCGATATATTATTATTGTGGCTGCTTGGGCCGTTGACGTAAGACGACTATTTATCATCTGAACCTACTGAGTGTCGGAAAGTATCAATTTTTTAATGTATAGCTTAAGACGTATCTAATTAAAGGTGTCTAAATTCAACTTGAAATTTTAGCTCTTAGTTTATTATTGTCTACGTTTCTACGACATCTTGTGGCTGTTGTAGCCTTTGACGTAATCCGTACTTTTCCATCCATTCTTCTATGCTTGAAATTGTACATTACACTGGATTGGATCCAATAGGCCGTTTCCTCCGCCGACAAAGATTATTTTTTGGCATATTACAGCTCACATGATTGCTTAGTGTATAACCTAAAGAATAATGATTTAATTCAAGGTGTCTAAATTCGACGCGTAATTTCATTCACTAGTTTCTGTTTGTCTGGCGACATCTCGTGTTTACCAAGGTTGTTGGCGACGTTGATCTGGTCTTAATTTATATGGGAATAATACAGCTAAAGTTAATCCAGCGATTAAAGAATGGATTCGTAGAGTTTGACGACACCATATAACTGCTAGGGCCTTTGACGTGTGTGTGTGTGTGTGTGTGTGTGTGTATTTATTTTTATACTGTGAAGGTGTATGTGTGTGTGTGTGTGTGTGTGTGTGTGTGTGTGTGTGTTGTATAGTGTGAAGGTGTGTGTGTTTTTGTGAAGGTGAGTGTGTGTGTGTGTGTGTGTGCGAGTGTGTGTTTATATTGTGAAGGTGTAAGCTTATTGTGTGAGCGTGTGCTTGTATGCGTGTGTGTGTGTGTGTGTGCGTGCGTACGCCTTCTGTGGTTGCGAGTTTTCATCTTGGTGGAGTAGGATTGACGTTGATCTTCGATCGACAGTCACGGGTGGAGCTTCGACTTCCCATCGGGCACGCAATGAATATCTGTTCTGCGTGCACCCGGGCAATAGAGGGATAGCCAGACGTGGGTCATCTATCATCATTAAGGGACTGCTTGGCTGTGGCTTTAACATGTGAGACAGACGCTACAGCCTGTCGTCGCTCCATGTACACTTTTAACTTGATGCTATCTTTTAGGTATTGTATTGTATTGTATCTAAAGATTTATATAGCGCCTCTCTCAGAATAACTATTCAGAAGCGCTCTCAGCACGAAAAAAAGGTATGGATGGGAAGCCGTTGGTTGGATACACGTGTGTGCGTGGGCATGCTATTGGTGACTCCTCTAGTTTTCTATGCTTTTTTACACTACCGCCTGATGAATCTATTTTGCTAATGACAATTAATGTTTAAGCCAGCGCAGATATAGCCTATTATTAGTCTTTTCTTTTAGTTCCGCATTTACAATTTATAAGTGAAATTACAAGCAACACCCATTGGCATAAAAGACCAATGTTCTTTCTTGCAGTAATTATTTAAAAATATGTTTGCCACATAGCTCAATGACATCTGTGCTAGAGACAGCATAGTTGTACCACACGTGCATTCTCCATCAACAGCACCAGACTTTTTTAACTGTTCAGTAACTAATAAAATCAAAACATTTTTTTGACTGCCTACAGTCAAGAACTTTGTCTCACATTCTTTGGACACAACAATTTTGAAAACCTTAAATGCTTGGGTCACAATCTCTAATAAAAAATCTTTGGGCCACTTCAACCCGCCACGATCGATTTCTGACAGATAAATATAATCACTTGAGCTAACATCAAACTTCAAAGTGTTGTCATAAACAAGCTCATATTTACATAATTCACATGCAATTTTCTGTCCAAGTTTGTATCCCACATATCCAGCAATAAAAATTAACGACTGGGACTCAGACTCTGTAATTTCAACGTCATCACAGGCCATACAACTAGCCACCAGTTCCTGGACAATGTAATCTTTTACATCAATAGTATTTTCAACATTATCAGCTGCCTGCACAATGAAATCTTTTACTGTAATATCGCCACGTGAAGCAGATACAACGTGAAGAATACTAACTATTTTCAACTTTTTTTCAGACTCCTTTATTTCCTGAACAGACACGTGAAAATTTGCCCCTGATAACTGCCGATACTGACTAAAACGGAATTCCAAACAGTCTGTTTGGAATTTGCCAGTCAAAACATAATGCACTTTCATATCAACAAGCAGATAACTAATCAGCTCAACAAAAGTCCTAACTGTATGTTTCAAAGCAAACAAAGTTTCATTAGATAAACATCCCTGTCGTGATTTTTGCTTAAGACCCTCCCAAGCCACAAGCCAGCTCAATGACATCTGTGCTAGAGACAGCATAGTTGTACCACACGTGCATTCTCCATCAACAGCACCAGACTTTTTTAACTGTTCAGTAACTAATAAAATCAAAACATTTTTTTGACTGCCTACAGTCAAGAACTTTGTCTCACATTCTTTGGACACAACAATTTTGAAAACCTTAAATGCTTGGGTCACAATCTCTAATAAAAAATCTTTGGGCCACTTCAACCCGCCACGATCGATTTCTGACAGATAACTATAATCACTTGAGCTAACATCAAACTTCAAAGTGTTGTCATAAACAAGCTCATATTTACATAATTCACATGCAATTTTCTGTCCAAGTTTGTATCCCACATATCCAGCAATAAAAATTAACGACTGGGACTCAGACTCTGTAATTTCAACGTCATCACAGGCCATACAACTAGCCACCAGTTCCTGGACAATGTAATCTTTTACATCAATAGTATTTTCAACATTATCAGCTGCCTGCACAATGAAATCTTTTACTGTAATATCGCCACGTGAAGCAGATACAACGTGAAGAATACTAACTATTTTCAACTTCCCTTAAATACTGAACATTTTCATCAGCAATGCTTCTGATTGGGTCCAAATCATTGTCACGCTTACGACGTCCTTTGTCTGTTGACTTCACATTCAACACCTTCCACAAACGCAAAATTATATTAATAAATTTGGACGTGCCAGAGACATCAATTTGATTCTGAAATCCATAGTGATTTATAGCTGCCACTGTCTTTTCATCAAACACTTTTAGGACCAATTTCACATTTTGGCGCTCCACGTTGCTTGGGTACAAAGCTTTGTAAGACAGCCCTGGGGCCATACGAACTATGCTGTCTTTCTCGGCTTTGTACAATTCCCTCAGATGATATAATGATGCCCTACAGATAGTACCATTGTTAATATCTGGAAAAGTAAAGGTGCTTTCTGCATCACACTGACCCAACTAATTGTTTCGTACACATTTCAGCAGGTGGACACTGTCAAATAAGAAAAACAACTTGCGGTCCTTCGAACAAGGATGCTGCACATATGGCATAAGTGTACCTCCACACATTTCACTAAACATATTTCTATTTACACGATTGTTGTCTGAAATTATACAAAATACGAAATAGCCCACACTTTCAAGCATTTTTATAACTGGCAATGTACAATCTTTTAAGTAGGCCGCAGTGAGATTTTTCACTGGTACCATAGCAGCAACATCTTTGTTTGGTGAAAAAACTGATGAAATCATAAAAGTCTGCACTGTTGTTGCCTCTTCCAAAGGGCTGTTTGAGGCCTTACCTGTAATGCATCCGCCTTTATACGATGCCTTAGGCTCTACATAAATTTCATCAAGAAGCAAGATAACATGTTTCTCATGATCTTTCAAAATTTCAGCCTTCTGTTTCAAATATGTTACATGAGAATTTTCATTTAATCCACCAGACAGTGAAAAAACAGTAGACAGCCGTTTCAAATAAGAAACACTTGGGAACAAACATGGGTATGCATCAGCTGCCAGCTTCGGATTCTTTCGTGGAACCGTCAGTATAGATCCATCGGCACGAGTTGCAGTATCCACTCTTATTACGAATTCAGGTACAAAATGTTTCTCGCACACGACAGTCTTGTCACAGACTTCCAATCCTTCCCTAGGAATCATTCTCAGCCATTTCTTGCGAAGTTCTGGGTCACTAGGGAAACGAAAAACACTGACTTTCTCCTCTGCGTGTTCTTTCGTTTTGTGGTAGTTTCCACGGCAGTTCGGGACACAGCATTTCTGCGGCATTCTTGAAGTCTGTAAGGAAATCATTCAAAATCGAATAATCCACAACACAACACATCAGTACTTATTAATTTGCACTGTTAAAACTTAAAAATCCCGTTCATAACGTTTATAGGTAAGCTTATTGCACAGTGTACATATGGTAATCTATCGTTTTGCGTCCCTTATTATGTACATATAGTTTCATTGTTTCACAATCCAACTTCTATTTAAGCAAGAATTATTTTTTCATCAATCCAACTTCTATTTAAGCAAGAATTATTTTCATCAATACAACTTATATTTAAGCAAGAATTATTTTAATTGATCCAACTTCTATTTAAGCAAGAATTAAAAAGGGCGAATAATTTGGGACTGTAAAACGATAGATTACCGTACATATTGCCACATGAGACGCATACGCTTCATATACCGCTCAGATACACGTTCGTATATTCATCTATTCTACATACACTGACAAATTATTTAGCCATTGCAACAGCGGTAACTCATGCAGACGGCCGAGGAGTCTAGGTTGTACAGAGGGTCAACTTTAATATGCCCTACTCATTCTTGTAGTTAGTAACCCAGGGCTTTTTAGTGTGCAGTACTGCAGTTCGGTAGAATTGTAGATTATGGGCCTCGCTCCAAATCTTACCAAACTTCACCCGATGATACCTTGTATCATAAGCATTCAATCGCGCCTATTCCCATATCTCTAGAATGATCCTGCGATTTTATACAAATTTTTGAAATTCGTAAAAACTCATTAGTTAATCGCCATGTTTACGCGTATTTCAGATCACATATCGTTCAAGAGAACGCACGGATCAATAATTAGCGACATTTCTTCCGAAGTTAGTCCATGAGACGTAACATCCTCATTAAATATTGTCTATTCAATATTTAATGAGGATGTTACGTCTCATGGACTAACACTAAAAGGAATAGAGAAATGACCGAGGATAACGGAGATCATTTATTTGCACCAAACGTCGCTAAGTGGCGGCGTCAGGAGCTGATGACGATAACGATGACGATGACGATGACGATGACGACGACGACGACGATGATGATGATGATGATGAATATGATGATGATGATGATGATGATGATGATGATTATGATGATCATTCAATTATTAGAAACAGCGATAATCTCAGTCGTAGGATTCCTTAATAGTACGAACAAATTTCCTATCATGCCAAGGGCATTTGATACCACAAGATGCCGATAAACTGTTGAAACTAAATCCGCTTGGTAAACGCGCCGCAGCCTAACACTCAGATGGTGCCAGTCAGAAGCCTCGATAGAAGCGGAGGGCGACGCTAATCGTCTTTGTAGGCCTAATGAGGCAACGTCGTTACGCAGAAATTGCTTAACTACCAGTCACTGGATCTGCGAAATCTGAACGAATTTTCTCCTAAGGCATAATAACTTCTGATCTATCATACAATTCAAAGCGTGTGATCAAACTGATTTTACTGCTACCTAGCTTTTTTGGATCCAAAAGAAATCCGGAGACATCGATAAACAAACGTCATCAAATGTAACCATACAAGAGCGCAATAGTGAAGACTAGTGGTTATGGCTATGGACTTTCAAAAGAGAGGTCAGGATTGAAATCCCTGTAAGAAATCTGTTTCGAGATCTCTCGTTGGATATTCCGAGGCAAAGAATATGAAGAAGCAATCACGTTTTAGCACTTACTACCCATTAAGGCTAAAGTAACAGACTTTATATTCTCGGGTTTTCTTGTTCTTGTTCTCCTACACCACCTCCTCCTACTACTCCTACTCCTCCCTCATTTCCCTATTCTTGTTCTCCGTCTTTCCATTCTTTCCTTCACTCTTCTTCAAAATATTCTTCTTCTTAACTTTCCTCCTCTTAACATAATTCTGTTTAACATTCCTCTTCCTAGAATCATCTTCTTATAATAAATTATTCCTCTTATAAACATTCCTCTTCTTTTTTCAGCGTACAATGCCTTTCCTTGACCTCCTGACCTATTGGCACCACACAATTCCATGCAAAGCAACAAAAATAAAACATATTCTAAGAATATGACCATATGTAATTCTCGACCACCTCAATGAAACTTTACTCTCATGTCGTGCGTGCATTTCTTCGTGCGCCTTCAAACATTCTGTAATGAGATGTTATTACATGGATGGACATGTGTACACAATACATCTCCTTCGAGGTTGAGCTGCAGCTGCGGTGCACACGTACCAAGCTCCGCAGCCGATCTAATTATAGACTACGAAGAGCAGCAGCTGTCTCGGATGCAAGTGATGCGGGAAGCAGAAATGATGATCTATGCGTTCGTTTCATCATCTGGCCGTCCCCCTCCCCACACACCCTTTAAGTTTACGACGTCTACCCCAGTTCCTTTTATTCCCACCTTCCCTTCAGCTTTTGTAGCTTAGCTCACCTTTCCTGGGAGATACATCCTCTATCTGTCTGTCTATCTATTTGTCTGTCCAGGGGCGGACTGGCCCGCCGGGAAACCGGGAAATTTCCCGGTGGGCCCCTGCCTAAACCTTAGCTATTAGCATACGTCGTACGACCAAAACAAGTTACAACAGACTGCCTGGCCCGAGCCAGGAATTTGATAACGCGTAATGTAATGGAACAGCCAGGTGGTGCAAAGAAAAGACTTGAAAAACGAAAACAAGATGCAGCCCTGGATCCAAAACAACGTAAACTAAGATTAATGTTCTCTGAAACCATTGAGGTGACACCAACAAATGACAGTTTTCCGATAACATCTGGGGATGCTGGGGACCCCGGAGCGGCCACTGTGGGTAGTTATGAAGCTTGTCAGAGAGGTCAAATTATAGAAGTATCAAACAGCAGCGGTGAAACTGAAGTTATGATTCGTATACAGAAACAACATTCGCGTCTGCTGACGTCATTCTGTCGCTTTGTGGCACTGATGCGCCGTCAATACTTGAAAACCTGCCACTGATTTAACTCTTGTTAGGCTATACTGTCAAGTGCATCATTGCAGACAAGAATTGAGTAAATCGGTAGCAACAGGATTCAGCCAAGCTTAAAAGATGTTAATTATTTGCCGTATGATACAGTTACCGCGTTTCCAAGCTGTAAGTGCAGTAAAGATATTGCCTCAGTTATTAACAGAGATATGTGCGACGAGAACAGGTCATGGGAAACATCGAAGTAGGCCTATTCAGCCGCATTGTGTCTGCAAATAAATTTATTTGAAGATAGGCTATTCAATACCGAGGACATCGTTACGAGTCAGCTTACAGTTTGGAAGACAGAACTGTAAGTTGAACATGGCAATTTCTATTCTTGGCAGAGTTTGACCTTCCAATGAAGCAGCATATAAATAAAGTCATACATGATTGTAGAAGAAAGCAAACGCAGCAAAGGTCGAGAAGCATGGGAGAAAAATTGGTGGACAAGGTGATCTAACAACAATGATGTCAAAAACAGCAGTCAATAGAATTCTTGATGCAATCGGCAATCTTATGAAGGACAAAATTGTCAGCGAAATTGGTGGTACAAAATTCAACGTGCATACGAATGGCAGTCAGAACACATCTGTGATTGACAATTAAACGATCATTTTGACACAGTCTGTCTGGATCCAAGGCAATTTAAAGAACTTACCGACGGTGCAATTCCACTGGGCAGTTTCGACAACATAGCAGAATTAGCCGGCCCTGCTGCGACTAGCGGTGGTCTGTATTTTCAAGAATGTACGAGTTACTGTGCATAGGAGTAATTTAGCAATGGTCAGTGTGACTCAGAATATGAAGATTACCCGGACACTATAGCACGGATGAAGGCCTACCACCTGACGCTGGTGAAGATTCGCATCACGGTACACACCTCTGATTGGTGTGCACTGTGAGAGGCGCTTTATAAATATTTAAATACAATAACAATAATACATTGGATCCTGATTCACGTGTTGTCAAGGCGCTGGAGCCTGTAAGCAATGTATATCAAATGTCACAAGGTTTTGCACAGGTATATTCATTTAACGCATCTGCTTTCTCCAGTCTGTACCTTGCTTATCAGTACTCACTCACTCTGGTTTTTCACAAGTGTATGCTGTGAAAAAGTGTACTGTGAGTTAGTACGCTTAAGATCATCAAGAAACGGCTACGCGCCTCGCTCGGAAATGAAAAACTACAGATGTTCGTGACTACATCACTATAGATGATCTGATCCATGTCATGGCCAAAGATTCACAAGTCTTTGCTAAGATGCTGCTGCTATAGACTCATTTTACGATTTTGCTCTACCGAGAAATGAATCGTTGAACACTATTCAGTGCAGTTCAACGGTCGACACACGTAACTGTAGAGTATTTGTTTTCGTAACATAAGTAACAGTGTCTAGGCCCCCCAATCACCCTTGCTCGTGCGGGCCCTTCGAGGAACTTTTCCCGGTAGAAATTCACAGCCCAGTCCCCCCCTGCTGGCATAGGTCGGATTTTACGGAATCTGAGAATCACTCAATGTGCACATAATAAACTATCTTTCTAACTGTTCGGTCGAATTGAAACTAACTGTTTGTGGACATTGAATAATTTATACGAGACCACCTGATTACAAATAGCCATCTGAATCTGCAATCTGAGAGTGAAAGTGTAATGTAAGATGTTCGACCACAAAATGTTACAGTTACACAAAATGGAAATGCTTTCACAACACACCTTTAAAACACGTTCGTCGACGTTATTTATATTTTTCAACTGCCTACATTGTTAACCAACTCCGCCACTGTTCGCTTTCTGACAGTGCCAGTCCCAAGCCTGGATAAAGGGAGGAGGGCGACGCTAATGGTCTTTGTTACCACAGCTAGTCGTTAAACAGAAAAACCACCACATTGTTAACTTCCTTAAACTTTTTAGTAGCTACGACTTCATTGCGTATCGGAAACCTTTTCCATTTTACGGTGAAGCTTAATGAATCTATTTCAGATTAAAATAATTGTTTATATCCGTTTCACACTTATGTCGTTAATCTCTCGAGTGACGTCAACGACCCTGTCTGCCACAAGATGTCGTTAAACACTTGATTTTTCAAATGATATAATTTATGCTGCGTTATTTAGACACCTTTTTTATCAGATTTCCCACAACGTCATAAGAGTGCACAAAGCTTCCGGCTTCAACTGCACTCAGATTATTCTTTGGGAAAGTTAAAAGGATGTCTGGTAGGTAAGGAAACCAGAAATGAGGCAACGGTTAGCAATCAAGTTGAAGCTTGTGCGCCTTAAGTTTAAGACCTCAACAACAAGGTTCGGCCGGATAACTCGGTACCTCTTGCTCTCTACGCCAGATGTTATCCAATGCGCTATCGCCCCCCCTTCCCCAATTACTTGTTGAATCGCTGGAGGTCCTCGAATTTCGTCTGCAACTAAAAAGCTGGTTAGCAGTAAATGAGTTTATTCACATGCACTTAATAAAAGATTATAAATTTATTATATCTTACATATTATGTCTTACTGAATCGTAATCGTAATCGTAATCAAACATTTATATAGCGCCACTCAAAACAGATGCGCTTACTTACTCACTACTTACTTTCTAAGTTCGACGGCTTAATGATGTACCGTTGCTGTTTTGTTTAAGTACTTAGCAATTGGAACTCTGTGCAGAATAGGTTTATCTAACGCTCGATGGTAATTTTTCCAACTAGCCATTCGCACACTTAATTACAGAATGATAACGCTCAAATTAGACACCTTTAAAACGAGTTTCATTTGAGGTATAAATTCTTCAGTCGAGTTTCGACTTAATTAAGTGTCGAGTTTCGACTGACGTTAAGCGTAGGAAATAATAATAATTAAATTTGTTACTGTATCACAGTAGCTACTATGTTGCACAATACTCAGTAGTGTGTTATAATAAGAGATCTGTGATTATAATCTTAATCTATTGAAGCTATACTTTAAACAATTATAATACATGTATGCTTTGTTATTTAAAGAACTTGTATTACATGTATAGTATGTTAGATACATGAACAGTTTAAAAGAGTACTTCGTACATTTTTTATGGATCAATTGCTGTATAGTTACATAACATTGTTTAATTTGCATGAAATCTGTGTGTCAGAATATTGAAATCATAGTCAGAATATAAGATGAACTACCTTATGTTACAAAAATATTGAATATTAGTGAAATTGTAAAGCTCTGTTTGACACATTTGATGGTGTCATTCGGATGCTATAAGTTTCTTTTAATCATTGAATTGTATCTTTCCTGTATTGTCGTCAACGGCCTTTGATGTCATAAGACGATGTTAAGCGTTGGATTAAATAAATAACATTGTTAACTCTCTTATACCTTTCAGATGCTAAGACGTCATTGCGTATCAGAAACTTTTTCCGTTCTACGGTGAAACTCAATGAATCTATTTTAGATTAAAATAATTGTATGTATCTGTTTCACACTTATGTCATTAAACTCTCGAGTGACGTCAACGACCCTGTCTGCCACAAGATGTCGTCAAACACTTGAAATGGTTTTTAAAATGATATATGCTGCGTAATTTAGACACCTTTTTATCAGATATCCCGCAAGGTCATAAGCTTCTGGCTTCAACTGCAACTCAGATTCATCATTGGAAGTGATAAGAGGAAGTCTGGTAGGTAAGGAAACGAGAAATAAGGTAACGGCTTGGTAATGAAGTTGAAACTGGTCAGCGTTAAGTTTAAGACCTCAACAACTAGGAATAGGCCGATTAACTAGGGATAGGCCGATTAATCGGACGTCTATCGATTCGGCCGGATTTTGCACTATCGGTACTAATCGGAATCGGCACATCCCAGGACTGCCATTCCAAACAGTAGAAAAAGTAATATTTTAACCAAAAGCAATTTCTTTTTACATACAATACAAAAACAGTAAACTGTTTTGGAGACCTCCTGCAGTAGTCTCTAATCTTTACCATTGACAGTCCGTGTAAAATTATGAAATTGTTCCCGACGCGAAAGAAAATGGCGGACAGTCTGGCTTGTTTTAAGCCACGCGGTAAAAAGTGCCGATTGGCATTTTTTGCCGTTTTCCAGATTGCCTATTCAGAGGCGCTCCCGACTACTGCGCGAACGCTGAATCGGAGTTTCACGCCGAAGCGCATGAGCAATTGCGAGTGAAGGACTTGCCCAGGGTCCCTACGCGGCGACTTTGAGGTGGATTCGGACCCGCAACCCTCCAGCTGCAAGGCACCGAACATACCCCTAAACCACCGCGCCCCAGTTGTATTGTGATGTGTTGTATTGTGTGTTGTAGTGTACTCCACGTTTATAATGCGACCGAGCCACCCGCAGTTAAGATCCGAGAAATTAATCTCTGATAAACCGACCCGACCGGGATGCGAACCCGGGGCGCCGGAGTGACGAGCAGGCTACCAGCCCACTCGGCCACTCAGGATCCTTAACCTTAATAAATAATAATATATTTTCTTTATTAAGCGCATGACAAACGCACTGCGCTGTACATTTACATGTTATGCAATTGAAATCTTAACTACTAACAGAACAGACAGCTTGCAATACAACGGCGCTAATGGCAGCCTACAAAGCATATCCGCCCAACAGTTATTATTACATGGGTTGCAGCGTTTTAAGGGTGTCTAATTAGAAACCTATTATTTAGTGTTTTGTTACATTTTGAGGTCGCCAGGGCTGTTGACGCCGTCCCTTTTCTGTATCTAGACTTTGGGTTTGCATAACCCAATTATGGCATCGACGGAATGAACTAAGAGAGATACGTCGACATTATTAACTGCGAGTTATTATAACATGGGTTGTAGCGTTTTAAGGGTGTCTAATTGGAAAGTTGTTATTCAGTGTTTTGCGACATCTTACGATTGCCACGCTCGATAAGGTTTACCTTATATTAATAATTTTAACAAATTTAATATCGATGGATATAGAGCTTTGCATAACCCAATTATGGCATCGACGGAATGAACTAAGAGAGATACGTCGACATTATTAACTGCGAGTTATTATAACATGGGTTGTAGCGTTTTAAGGGTGTCTAATTGGAAAGTTGTTATTCAGTGTTTTGCGACATCTTACGATTGCCACGCTCGATAAGGTTTACCTTATATTAATAATTTTAACAAATTTAATATCGATGGATATAGAGCTTAACGACATCTTATGACAACAAAGGCTGTTGACGTCGGCAATATTACGTTGGCATAATAAAGTGGCAGAAAAGAAAAACACGAAGCCTATGGATCCATAAAGGTTTGAGTAACAGACTTCTTTCTTCGTTTTTTCTTGTTTTGTTCTGCTCTACCACCTCACCCTCTTCCTCGATCATTTTCTCTTCTTTTTGTTCTACGTCTTTATCATCTTCCAAGATTTTCTCATTCTTCTTCCTGACATTCTCCTTCTTAGCATTCTTCCTCTCAACATTCTTATTTTTAACATTCGTATTTTTAGGATTCCGCTTTCTAAGATTATTCTTCTTCCGTTACGCGTATAACGCCTTTCCTTGACCTCCTGATCTATTGGCATCCCACAATTCCATGCAAAACAACAAAAATAAGACACATTCTAAGAATAGGACTATAATATTTATGTAATTCTGGACCAACTCCACGAAACTGTACTCTCATGTCGCGCGTGCATTTCCTCGTGTGCCTTCAGACATTCTGTGATGAGATGTTACATGGATGGACATGTGTACACAATACATCTCCTTCGAGGTTGAGCTGCAGCTGATGCGGTGCACACGTACTATAGGCTCTGCAACCGATCTATTTATAGACTACGAAGAGCAGCAGCTGTCTCGGATGCAAGTGATGCGGGAAGCAGTTAATGATGATCTATGCGTTCGTTTCATCATCTGGCCTTCCCACTTCCCACACACCCATACGAAGTCTACCCCAGTTCCTTTTATTCCCACCTTCCCTTCAGCTTTGTAGCTTAGCTCACCTTTCCTGGGAGATACATCCTCTATCTGTCTGTCTGTCTCAGCCCTGTCTCTGTCTGTCTATAGTAGTTGCAGTAATAGCAGCAGCAGTAGTAGCTGCAGTAGTGGTGGTGGTGGTGGTAGTAGTTGTAATAGTAGTAGTAGTAGTAGTAGTAGTAGTAGTAGTAGTAGTAGTAGTAGTAGTAGTAGTAGTAGTAGTAGTAGTAGTAGTAGTAGTAGTGGTAGTAGTGAGTGGTGGTAGTAGTAGTGGTAGTAGTAGTAGTAGTAGTAGTAGTAGTAGTAGTGGTGGTAGTAGTAGTAGTAGTAGTAGTAGTAGTAGTAGTAGTAGTGGTAGTAGTAGTAGTAGTAGTAGTAGTAGTAGTAGTAGTAGTAGTAGTAGTAGTAGTAGTAGTAGTAGTAGTAGTAGTAGTAGTAGTAGTAGTAGTAGTGGTAGTAGTAGTAGTAGTAGTAGTAGTAGTAGTAGTAGTAGTAGTAGTAGTAGTAGTAGTAGTAGCAATACACCTTTTACTATTATCACTATTGCTACTATTACTAACACCACCACCAATACGATTGCCCGGCCTACTACTGTAAAAACCAATAAAAATTAAATAGCGCGTTGAAAGCTTAGCAGTTTCGAGTTGACGACTACGATTACGATGAACAAATTGTCAAATAGGAGTCGCGGCTCTGCATAATAGTATCGCAGAGCAAGGCCGTTTGCTGGCCTACAACTCATTCAATCAACAGCACCTCATTTATTTTTGCACGAATAAAGCAGAAAAAGGTTAAAATATTCGTTGAGAAGATGATATATGCTTTCACGATTAGCTAATCAATTGATTCAGTGATACATTTAGACACCTTTAAAACGGTTTAATTTTAGGGTATTAATAATTTTGTTTACATTATTCAATCGTTTTCTTCGTAGTATTCCATCGATAGTGTCATTGTCAACGGGTCTGTCAGCCGCAAGATGTCGCTAAACACTGAAAAGTAACCCAGTAGCAGATTTGGAAGAGAAAAGAAAGGAAATACAAATTAAATCTAAATACATCAACAGAAATTTAATTAGCAACGTAAGTGTCAAGGTTCTACACAATAGTAACGCATTTACTCTCAACCTCAACGGAAAATCACTCAATCAAGTAGTAGTAAAAGTAAGTAAGTAAGTACGTGCTTTGTTGAACCGCCTGCAAACGCACTGCGGGAACATCAGATAGAGTATTGAATCACAAATCACAAAAATCACAAATGTCAAAATATCATAAAATACAATAAAACAGACATCTATGGATATATGAGATTAAGGTAATAGTCATAGTAAAAAGAAAGATCAGCAATAAAATCAATTAAATAACATACGCGTAATAAAACCACATCGGGTTAATGCGTCAGCATGTGGGATCTCACGGTTATGTGAACGAGGACGGAGAGAGTACTTAACATTCTTTATAGGAGGCAGTAGACCATTTAGAACATGACTAGGGTTGTGAAGCACAGATGAGAAAAGAGAAGAGTCAGCACGGCGACAGAGGTCATCGAACATTAACTGGTCGGCAGGCAAAAACTTTAGCCGTACCATTTTCCGTATTATTGCATTAATACGCGCGCGTTGACCAGCATTGGCAAAGCCGTACCATGCAGGGGAAGCACACAGGAGGCGAGCCAGAGAGGTTGCCCGAACTACATCAAAAAGGCGTATCCCCGAGAGACCATGGGCAATAAGGATGCGTATCGCATAGAGCGATTGGCTAGCCTTAATACAGATACGGTCAATATGGGGGTCAAAACTAAGTCTATCCGAAATGTTTGGAAATAACAGATTCAGATACCCTACAAATACCTGGTATAGGGGGAGGGAGATCAACTAATTTAGACCGCGGGCGCCTAAATACCATCTCTTTGGATTTATTGTTATTCAGTTTAAGATTACAAGTTAGTGCCCAATTGGCAACATTTTGAAGTTCAGAGGAAGTGGAGGTAATAGCAGATGCTGGAATGAGAATATAGCTATCATCAGCGTATTTAAGCAACCTATTACTGAGATGCACAGGTTTCAAGCCTGAAATAGCTACCACAAAGTCAGAAGGTCCGAGACCAGAGCCCTGTATAATGCTAGCATTTATCCGACAAAAGGCCGAGACTTGGCCGAGAAATTTAGTACAATGCTGACGGTCTTGCAATAGGGATAAGATCCAATTATACAGAAAGTCAGGTAATGTCAATAGAGCAAGTTGTTCAGATAGGTAAGAGTGCCTAACCGTGTCAAAGGCACGTGAAAAGTCTAGCGAGATAAGACGAACATAGGGTTCATCGTGTAACATCTCAAGAATTCCGTGGGTGAGAGCAATGATGGCGGATGTAGTGGAGCCAGAAGGCCGAAAGGCGTATTGGTCATTAAGGGCGGAATTTATTTCGGTGTCAGTGAAGATTGGGTAAAAGTAACTTCTCACAACAATTTTCTCCAGCATGCGGCATAGCACCGGAGTAATAGAAATGGGCCTAAAGTCAGCCTCATTTTGAGGACGCAGGTTTTTAGGGACTGGAGTGATACAACTAGAGCGCCATTGGGGCGGCGTGTAAGAGGAAGCCAGGGAACAGTTAAAAAGATAAGTAACCGGGGCAGAGAGGAGATGAGCCATAGTAGATAGGAACCAAGAAGGGATGCCATCAGGGCCAATTGAGGACCCACGGACCGATTCCAATCCTCTGAACACATAATATTCATCGATATTAACAGGTTGCTCAATATTAGCAGTAGTTTCAGTTCAACGACACTCTGTGATAACAAAGATCATTAGCGTCGACCCCCCCCCCTAACCAGGCTTGGGACTGGCACTGCCAAGAGCTGTAATATGCCAAAAACTAATCTTTGTCGGCGGCAACGGCCTATGTTGTCATAAGCTGCCGTTAAACTGTGGATCCATCCATCCATCCCGTTGATTGCAACTCTGCCACTGCTTGCACTTGGCAGTGCCAGTCCCAAGTCCGCGGTTCAGAACAACTATCGCGCAGAAATAGACAGAAGCACAACAAGGCAGTGGCGTAACGAAGGGGGCAGAGAGGGCAGCCGCCCTGGGCGCAGCACCAGAGGGGCGCAAAATTAGCTTTCAGTGGTACACAATACTATGACAAGAACGATTAAAAGTCAACAAGAAAATTAAAAGGGGGCGCAGTCATCAACCCTTGCCCCTGGGCGCTGAAACCCTTCGTTACGCCATTGCAACAAGGGAATACATGATTACGATCTGAACTACCGTCCTTCCTTCGCTTCTTCCTTCCTTCCTTCCTTCCTTCATGCATTCCTGTTATTTAGGTAGACAAAACAAGGCGTTCGATAGACAAAGCATAGCAGATTGTTTGTAGTATTATCGTCTTAGGATCTGCATTCACTCAGGTATGGGTCTTATCTGAAATCACATTGTTTACCTGGCTACCTCGATAACAAACGAAATATATCGACGCTGCTTTTCGTTTCCATAAAAGCGCCGAATGCACTCCCATGGCCCACATGTTTATGCTGAATCGATAAGGAGCACTGCTCGTACTCTGGTAGTGTCGGTCCCTAGTCAGGATAGAGGAGGAGGGCGACGCTAATCATCTTTGTTATGACACGGTGTCGTAAAACAACAACTAACCAACCAACCAACCTCAAGACCTGTATCTGGGATGCAGAGAAAGCGTGGTTCCATCATCTACTTGCTGCTGCATCCCCGCATCTTCTGTGGACGTAAATCGGATGAGATTGTTTAGATAGAGTTCAGCGTCTGTACCAGAGCCGCCTCTGCTCCCTCCCCGCATCTTCTGTTAGAGGTGGTGATGCGATTGCCCAGATAGCGTTCGGCATCTGTTGTACGTCTATAGGATTGAATGATGGCCTACTGCAGTGGATCGCGTTTAGCTAGTCTTATCTTTGTGTACATCTATCATACGTCCACGAACACCAAGGATTTCTTATCTATGGTAATTGTACGCAATCACTCTGTGTTGGTTATATTGGCCGCGGTAGATGGCGGCACAAGCACAGTGGAGCTAATCAATTATGAACATTGAGGATCAGACGTTAGAGTATCGAGTTAGACATAATGAAGTTTGTGTGTGTGTTTCCTTTTTAACGACTAGCTGTGTGGTAACAAAGACCATTAGCGTCGCCCTCCTTTATCCAGGCTTGGGACTGGCACTGTCAGAAAGCGAACAGTGGCGGAGTTTATAATGAAGTTTGGGCGATAGGTGACGTTAAAGAAGCACTGAGGCAGGTGTAATTTCCGGTTTTTAACAACATGCGATGTGTGCCAGGGCCGTTGACATCGCCCTCCTTTGTTGAGGCTTAAGACTGGCACTACCAGAGTACATAAAGCTTTATTCACCAATCGCGGTAGTGTGGGAAGAAACTAAGTATAAACAAAACAGAGCAGAAAATTACAAAGACACAATCTAATAGTCACACGACAAAAAATTACACAGAGGTCATGAATAAAATTTAAATAAATTATATCATTATGCGAATTTTAATTAAATGTTTTATATGTTTCTACTGGAATGATTGTTAATATAGACGAGGCAATCAATTATTCAGTCAATAAATCAATTGATTGATAGGCTAATCATGACGTTACGACATAATAATTATGACATGGCACCCTCTTGAACATTAGGACACCTTTTTATACTGTACTTATAAAAAATAAATAAAATTAGGACCATTATGCGGTTAAGTAGAAAATGACCTTTTCTTAGAGAATGGATGGGAACCATTGCGTTGAACTACTGGATCCTTATGAATATAAATTTGAATACGAAAGTCATGGTCCACAGCAGGGCTGAGCACAGTGAGCAGGGCTCAGCTTGCTTCATCGGTATCGATGGTTCTTCAATCATGGGGGAACGTTATCGGCCTCTCCCGGACATTACCGCCACACTCTGAGCATTGCTGAGATGGCGTTTCGGAAAATAATAATAATAATAATAATTATTATTATTATAATAATAAAAAAAATAACAATAATAATAATAATAATAATAATAATAATAATAATTGGCATTCGAGACTCTTGGCCCAATTAACAGCAGTGGCCTACTTTTCATCAGAGAGTTGGGGCGCTGTCTTTCTCGTATAACCGGGGATCCGAGAGAAACCTGCTATCTTTTCCAGCGCATTGCCATCATAATCCAACGTTTTAACGCCATCGCCTTCCTAGGCACCTCTGCACCGCCTGATCTTGACGAGGTCTAGCCTTCCCAGAATGCATTTTTGTATCTCCGGATAATTTTATAATTCCTGAGGGATCTGAGGTACCTCAGGTAAAAAATAATAATAATAATAATAATAATTATAATAATAATAATAATAATAATAATAATAAAATTTTGCTGATGTACTTATGCACATTATAAGTGAAAACGAGGCACGTTGCCATTGATTAGAAGGGTTGCAGGTTCTGAAGGTCGTTGTGAGCGACTGCGTTAAACTATTAGATCCTTAATTACTCACTCCTACCTAGGAATCTTTCTGACACATTTTATAACAGTCTAAGTAGAAATCTTGAATGGGCGCTTTAACCTTGAATGGTAACCTTTTTTTTACACCGGTCCTCGGTAACCTGGGGGTGTTTTCTACCCCCGGGGTAACTACTGTTGTTTGTGAAGTAGGAACGAATTTTTCTAATTACAACGATACAGTACATCATAGTTTGATAATATTCTTTGTATTTAACACGGATATTCTATGCAGATGACTGACGTCATTACTATAATGACGTCATCGCGTCGTTATAATAAAACCAACACTCAAACCGGAGTCGCAGAAGTCTAGAAAGCGTGGTCGATGTCATGCGTGCCCCAGAAAAAAGATATACAAGTTGAAAACCAATGCACTGAATGTGAACAATTTGTTTGTCAGCAGCATGCTGAAAAGAAGCTAATATGTAAGAGATGTAGGCCTACAATAATATAATCATTTGTAACTTTGTCAAAAAATAAGGTAGAACCAAACTTTTGGTGTCATTTTAAAGCAAAAAATATGGTCTTTAACAATATGTAAAATATTATTGAAGACGTCTTAGAAGACAGTCAGTAGAAGATGAAAGGCATGCTGTTACATTTATGGTTGCTGACATGTAGTGTACATAAAAGATAACATTACCTGAGCTTTTATTTCGTATGTTATAGGTTTATAGATAGCATTATGTTATTTGTTTGGATGTGGACTAACGAATTTCAGATTCTCCTTTGCTTGAAATAGTATTATGCAATTATTTTTTCTTCATAACATCTCGTTTTTCGCCGCCATATTGAAAATATGTTAAATATGGTGACAGTATGCACAATGTTTTTTACATAATTTGAAGCATGGTCAATGTCAGGAAAAGTCACCAAAGCGATTGTAAAAATTTCTAGTACTTCCTTTAATAGCAGCAGTTATAACAGTCTGGGGGTAGAAATTACCCCCAGGTTACCGTTCAAGGGTTAAAAATTTTCTAAGTCAATCAAATTCAAATAATATTTTAATTTAATTTTATGTTGACATTTCTACCTTTGCTGATCATATCTACTTAAAAACAATAACCACTGCATAAAATACCGGGGAACAGATCCCTCTGCCCCAAATGGATCGACGCCTATTTCCCTCCACTGGAGAGATACATACACGCAGTATACAGAGTCTAGTACTAGCTGGGATGTCTGTCTGTTGGAAGGTAGGTAAGCCCGCATTCGAAGCAGACGTAGGCTTAGCCCGTCCAAGGTGAGCAGCTGACAGATGTGCTAAGGTGTGCTTTTAGTTGAACCGGTTTTAGTTAGGCTACTATGCAAGCATTGGGGCTACTCTGTCGGAATAGTAGTAGCGTATTAGTAGCCGTGCAACTAAGATGTTTGCAGTTAAACGAAGACACATTATAAGTTACCAGCGTTTAGTTACTATGCAAGTAATGGTGACCTCGTTTGAATAGTAGCCTATAGTAGCCGTGCGATTGAGCTGTGATTGGTTACAACGGAGAAGCACAATGCTATGTAGATGGATTCTGGATGGAATAAAGTCGTCTTCATATTATGGATATCACGAAATCGATTCACCACCGATGCAAAGATGGATAGGTAGACACTAGACAGGTATGAATAGGAAAATTTATGTTTCATGAATGATGACGACACATATCATCGATTCGATTGTAGACCGTTAATGTTATAAAGATCACCAGGTCTGAATCCAAGAGCATAATACTGAACTGATTAGAAACTTATATCGACCTTAATTGAAACATAATTATGTTGATCTGAACCTAAGCGTGTGGTGATCTGACTGGAAACACATAATGATCTGGATCCAAGCGTATATCGATCTGAATCAAAACGTGTATCGATCTGGTAAGAAGTGTATATCGATCTAGATCAAAACGGACAACTGCGCTACATAAAAACTGTCTTCTTTCCAGCTGCAACCAACAGAGTTTGAAAGTCCAAACGGACTTACGGAATATCGGACGTCAATCTGGATTAGATAAATCATGACTAACCTTTGAAAGTGTCTTAGAAAAGAGTCTCTTTTATGACGAGGTGCAAATCTAAAGGTCAGACATCCATGGTTTATTAGTCTTCTTCCCAATGAGATGAGCTGTACATATAACTGAGCTCTAAAAAAACTGACCTCACAACTACCGAAAGCTGAGCTGTAAATAACTGACCTATATAAAATCTATGCATTCTATTGCACGCATATCTGACATCTAATATAGCCGATACATAAATGCAAAGATGAAAATAGATAAAGGATAAAGACAGATAAAGGTACACAGAAAATGATGAGAACAAAGATAAGGACAGATAAAGATAACGTCAAGCAAATATGATTAAAGATGCACAAATAAAAATTATAGGTAATTGATTAGTTAATCATGAAGACGTGACGTAATGGAAAAAGAAGCATTAAGACACCTTTTTCTGCCGTACTCATAAAAGTATAAATATAATTAAGCCAAGGCGCCGTTTACTTCTTGACCGGACATTGAACTTCAGTATACATATACATCAAGATAGATGAAGATAAATAAAAGTACACAAAGATAAATAAAGATAGATGAAGAAATATGAAGATACATAAAGATACATAAATATAGATAAACATAAATTCAGACAAAGATAGAAAGAAGTCCAATTGCTCGATAGATGGAGAGCCTCGTCCTCAGCTGCCGTGGGAAGAAGGCCGTGGACGAAGGCCAACGCGAAGGAGTCGGAGGAGGCCAGCGTTGTCCTCCTGGCCAGGGACAGCTGCAGATGCTGCCCCTCTGTCTCGGTCACCGGCTTCAGCTGCTGCCGTGCGGGGGAGGGGCGGACGAGGAGACCATTGACGACGATGAGAAGATGCTAGACGACAGAGGAGGAGCCAAGCATCCTCAGCATCACCATCACCATCTGCAGCAACTTCAGCATCATCAGCAGCAGCAGCAACAGCATCTTGGATACTTATCGAGGAAGATCTGTCGGTTTGAGCTGAACGAACATTACGTCGTCCTGAGGCACATTGGAAGCGGAACATTTGGAAATGTACTACTCGCTCTCTGCATCAAGGATCAGGCAAAGGTATCGATCGATCAATCGATCGATTAATCAATTAATCACAAACCTATTTAGTCAGTCATTAAGTGAGTAGTAAATATGTCAGTCAGTCAAGTAAATAAATGGATGAATTGATCAGATGGTTGAGTGTGAGAATGAATGAAATCGTGAATAGGAATGGGTGGATGGATGGGATGGATGGATGGATGGATGGATGGATGGATGGATGCGGATGGATGGGATGGGTGGATGGATGGATGGATGGATGGATGAATTGATGCTTGGATGGATGAATTGATGTACAGATAGATTGATTAACAAGTGAAAGAATAAGTTAATATGAGAGTGAAAAACATAACTAATAAATAATGAATTAGTAATTAAGACTGTCTTTGCTATGAGTCCAGTAAAGTTTCTTTTTCTTCGAATCATAACGCATTCCGGGAAGCAGAAAGATAGGTAAACAAACTAGTGATATAGATACTACATTAACTGCATTTTATGGCAACAAAGGCCGTTGACATCGATAAGAAAAGTTTCACGGTTTCGAACGTGGCATTTTGCAACAGAAAGTTAGACGTTACAAATGTCAGTGGATTGATTTTATTCTCACATAGACACGCAGAAAAAGGTGTCGTCATGTTAGACAAAAAAGCTAGCTACATTATATCATATCTTTATGAGATTTATGATCGTGACTATTATAATGGACTTGAATACAAACGATGCATTAATAATTGAGCATAATACTATGGCACAGGCAAAAGGCGCCATAGAAGTTAGGGATAATGACCGCATGTAACAAGTCAGGCACAGCTGAAGTAGGCTATCGAGAGTAGCAACTAAAACTGTATGGTCCAAGTTTTAGCTGTTCTATGTTGAAAAGACCTACTGAGTGATGATGGCAGTGTGGGAGGATCGGTGCGTCGATAAAGTCTATATGACTTTATTTTCACATAATTATTGGCGTAGAAAAAGGTGTCGTCATGTTTGAGAAAACACTGTGTAGGATATTTAATAATTGGCGTAGAAAAAGATGTTTGAGAAAACATGTGATTATATGATCGATGATTATATAATAATTTAGCATAATACCATCATTCATTCATTCATTCATTTCAGATGGATGTCAGCGCATTGAATCGGAGTTTCACGCCGATGAGAATTGCGAGGGAAGGACAGATCATATGACGGCTGGTGGATTCGAACCCGAACACTCCGGCTGCAAGGCATGAATACCCCTACACCACCGCGCCCCATGGATTGATTACAATCAATCGATAAATCATTTATTCAGTTATTTATTGAGCCAGTCTGTTAGTCAGTGGATGAGTCATCAAGTGAATGGATGGATGGATGGATGGATGGATGGATGTAGAATTGGATGGATGTCTGGATGGATGAAAGATGGATGGATGGATGGATGAATGGATGGATGGATGGATGGATGGATGGATGGATGGATGGATGGATGGATGGATGGATGGATGGATGGATGGATGGATGGATGGATGGATGGATGGATGGATGGATGGATGGATGGATGGATGGATGGATGGATGGATGGATGGATGGATGGATGGATGGATGGATGGATGGATGGATGGTCAGATAGATAGATAATTACTAAAATAATTAGTCAATATGAGAATGAAAAAGATTTATGAAAATAATAAATATGAATAAATAATAAGGACCGAAACTGTCGTTGCAGCGAGTCCAGTATTGTCTCTTTTTCGAGGCATGAGGCAGAAAAATAATTAACCAAACTAATGATAATTAGAAGTACTAGTTAACTTTTTATGGCAACAAAGGCCGTTGACGTGAATGGCTTTCAACGTAGGTTAGAACAAACGGAAATCCAACGCTGGCAAATGTTAGTCGTTTCATTTTATTTTCACGTAGTCACGCAGATAAAGGTGTCGTCATGTTTGAGAAAAACCTAAGTATATTATGTAATATCGTCATGAGATTAATGATCGTGACTGTATAATGGATTTAAATAAAAACGATGCATTAATAATTTCGCATAATACTATGGCAACAGGCAGGAAGCAAAAGACGCCATAGCAGTTAGCGATAATGGCTGCATTAATTTTTTTATTGAAGTTCAGGCATAGCAGAAGTAGGCCATTGAGAGTAACAACTAAAACTGGATGGTCCAGATTTTTAGTGGTTCTGTGTTGAAATGACCAACTGACTGATGGGAGCAGATTCAGTAGAGACAAAGAAACATAAAAATAGCACTGAGCTTGAAGGAAGAATGCTTCAGATGTAGGCCCTATAGACAAGAAATGATAGACGGACAGATATACATAGACACACAACGACAAGGGACGTAAGAACAGACGGACATGCAGACGCACTGGGAGACATAAGGAGAGATACAGACGCATACGCTTGGTAATGGGTAATGTTTCTTTGTCTCTACTGAATCTGTTCCCATCAGTCGCTCCTGAGTAGATTGTCTTGGATGGGCGCTATATAAAAATCCCCCGATGAAAAGAACTAGATACAGTCTGACCTAGGTTTAGGAGATGATCATAAAAGCAATGCTTTTGCTCTGTTCAACCAACGAACTTCACAGTAATATACTACTTCATAGGTTGCTTCAATATCACTCAACATGCAGATAGTAGATTTATTACATTGGCGATTGAGTTGTATACTGGTTGACTAGACTAAATGCCGAATTCGTAATAAATAAGAAACAGATGTTTTAATGTCGGCCTACATACAGAAATACAGACATTCCTGTAGGCCTAAGGCCGGATAAAAGGTTCCCAAGTGCCAGATACAATGCTAATATAAAAGATTGTTAAGAACCGCCAAAGGTCTCGTTAGTTTCCCACCCTTGTTTTAGAGCTACTACTAGCTACTAGCAATACCACCACCACCACAACAACAACAGATTCTCTTGGCAGGGTGTACACAGGTCTATTTAGGCCTTGGCTCCTAGCCGATATCTCTGACTTTATGCGTAAACCTATCTGCTAGCTCTCTTCATATCATCCAGCACTCTAAAGAAGTAATTGACCTTTTGAAATTAACCAGGACCGCTCTAGCAACGCGGATGTGCTGTTGGAAAAGATGCTGGGAGAGACGACCTTCCCCATGACTCTGCGTTCAAAACTATTGTCTGGGTTATCCTCCTTATCTGCTCGTTCCCTGCAAGACGTTTCTCTTTCTACTACTACTTCTACACTGACTAGCGCCTCTGACTACTACTACTACTGCGAGAGGCGCTACTACTACTAATACTATAGATACAATGCAACAGCAACCAGTAATCTAATTGCTAATTAATTTAGTTGCTAATTAATTGAAGGTGGCGCTGAAGAAACTTCCGAAGGCGTCTACGAAACTGGAGGACTTTTTGCGTGAGTTCCACTACAGCTTCCGGTTGGCCTCACATCCGGTCGTCGTTAAGACCTTCGACGTCGCCTTTGAAACGAGAACCTCCTACGTATTCGCCCAGGAGTACGCACCGAAGAGCGACCTCCTCAAGTGCGTACCCCCGCGGATCGGTCTCTCCGAGTGCAAGTCCAAGGCCGTTGCCCGTCAGATCGCGTCCGCCCTCGAATACATCCACGCCAGGGAGATCGTCCATCGAGACGTCAAGCTGGAAAACATCCTTGTCTTCGACGAAAAGCTTTTCCGGGTCAAACTGGCCGACTTTGGAGTGGCCCGGCAGGCTGGGACGGTAGTCTGTAAGGTCTGCTCCGGTACGACCTACACGCCCCCGGAGATCTGCGACCAGCCCAAGGGGAGGACCTACCGTGTAGAAACGGGGGCTGATGTCTGGTCCTTCGGGGTCGTAATATTCTGTCTCCTGACCGGGAGTTTTCCCTGGCAGATGGCCGAATTTGACGGTGACCCCCTCTTCGACTGTTTCGCTCTCTGGCAGACCGGAAGAACCGATCAAGTTCCCGAACACTGGAGCCGATTTACGCCCGTATTAATGCGCCTCTTCCGCCGCGTGTTGGAACTGCGTCCGAAAAAGAGATCTCCAGTTCAGACGGTGTTTAAGTACACGGAGCACGCGTGGGTGGTCAAGATCCCCCACGTAGATCAGGATCACGTTACACAGCGTCGGAGGAGAAGGGTCAATAATCCGGATGAAGGGGATGATGACCAGTGCGTTGAATGCAGGGACGAGGAGGACAGGGTGGGTGGAAAAAGCGATGACCAGGGCGACGACGAGAACTCAATGAGGACGGATAAAAACGAACGGTTGGCCAAAGTCAGCGATTGGTTGCTCAAACAGATTTCGTCATCGTCATCGTCCGCTTTTTAACCCTCATTAGGTTCAGGTCATAGGGTTAAGTTCAGTGTTTAACCTTATCCAGTGTTGGGCAAAAGCATAGGTTTGAGTCTATAACCCTTGTTCGGTCAAAGCAGTTCAGTTATTCTGAAGTCTGTTGGCGCTTTAATTTCTTGGCCTATTAAGTCTCAATCTAGTTCATTCTTTCACCTTTATCGACTCAACCAAATTAGCCCCAAACCGATGCAATTATCCTCTTTAACCCTTCTGATTCCAAATCGTGCTGTTTATACTTTAACCCTTTAAGTCCAAATCTTGTTGTTCAACGTAGGAAATGATTTTTGGTCTACATAATTCCACTCGAGATCCTCGATGAGTGATTCAAAGCCTTCTGGTTAAACACGTCTTTCATCGCAACGTCCCAGATTGAAAGTCGTAAACACGGACGATTTCCGCGGTTACTGGAATGCAGTATTTATCTCTGCCTCGCTAGACATTCTCCATATGAAACTTAACGAACTGATCTTCGGGATGTTGACCTGAATATGGCTTGATTTTAGTGTGCCATCGGTTGATGCATTTGTGCATTTATCACGGGCGCAATAGAAGTTACTAATAAAGAATACTAGATACTTTTAGTACCTCACACACCATATTTCTGCACAGCCTAAATGATGGTGATCGTTTGGACAATGACCAGATTATGGAATGAAGAGTTGATGCGCCATCGTAATGCCTTGTGCATTAGACAATGGCACAATATAAGATTCTGGTAGAAGAGTGATGTTTATGCAATATATCTTCTGTGCTGCTAATGCTATGTTGTTATGTATAGGCTATGTTATGTTACGTTATATCATGTTCTGCTACCTCATTTCATGCGCTGCTTTATTATGCTGTAAATGTTCTGTCACGTTATGACTGAACATTCCACAAAATGCGCTATGCTATGCTAGCAATGTAGCAAACCAGACCATTAGACCGAGCAAAAGCGAAATATGCTTTGATCTTTTCCTGGTCGTAATGTGGGGATATCGCTGCCCCGTTTCTGCCCCAACCCCCACCCATCCCCAGTCCCAGTTTTTTATTCCAAGCAGAGAGAAGGTCATTGCAGACGTTTATTAAGACTCGCTTTCCAATCCATCAGACATGAAACGCAGACATTCCGTTCGAACGAGTTTTGTGGCTATGCATGTGGCTTCTGAGCTGTAAGCATGCTTTTGTCTACGCAGACATTTTGAAAGCTGTTTTCTTTTTGACTGATAAATATTATGATAATATTTCGTGCCGATAGGATACGGTGTTGTCAAACTGTTAGGTTCATTGTGAAGATTGATAATAATGTACGTAGCATTTATCAAACGTTAATAGGCTATGTAGCAGACTAGTACGAAATTTCTCCAAGTATTAGAAGAGCTAATAGTCCGTCTAGCTGTTTTCAAAATGATTAATTAATTCGTTTAACTGAGAATAGGTGGCATAATTGTAATTGCAATTGAACACTCATAAAGCGCCATTCAGAGATTCAATGGCTCTCCCGACCCAAGTCAGTGTTGTCCCTAACAAATAGACGTTCCAGACGCTTCCGAATTGAGAAGGCTAAGGAGCTCAAACCAGAGGGACTGAGAAGATGGTTTCCAGCTAGAGGGGTCAAAGTTTCTGGATTGAGCAGTAGCACCTTTTCAATCCAGAGAGAGACGGCAATAAAAGAAAAACTTTGCAACGGCCTGTAGACTAATAGTACACAGCAAAATAAAACTCTGCAACGGCTTTTATACCATTGAACGTTTTATGTGTCATACGAACGGTGAAAATAAATTCCGCCACTGCAGCAGTCCGTGCCCTAGTGCCAGGGAGTGCCAGTCCCAAGCCTGGATGAAGGAGGAGAGCGACTGCTAATGGACATTTTATTAACACAGTCGTTAAATTAAACTACAATGCTAAAGGCGAGTACTATCTGCAAAACAATGTTTTGGCAGCCCAAAACCTTTGTTCCATAAGATGGCGACTTAACTCGAATTTGTTGATGCCCCTAATTAGCAGTGTCAGTCGGAAGCTGTTCAAAACAATTTATGGCGACGTCAACGGCCTTTGTTGCCATAGGATATCAAATTCGGGAAACATCTGTGCCCGTAAGTGGCATGTAAGAGTCCCAATTTATAGAGTGGAAACTGGGCGATGTCATATGCCCTGTTTGCCATAAGATGTGATTGAATCCTTAGGTGCATGCGTAATACAACAATATAAGATTCAAGTCAGATTTCGAATTTAGTACGCTATTTGATCTGATCACACCTGGATTGTGAGGCTATAACTCTAACTTATCTGATTATTATCTGCATTCAAGTGATATCAATATCTGTGTATGTGATCAAATCATTGTGAGATTGTATGACTTTCTGCATCGTCAATGGAAATGGATTTGCCTATGTCTCTATACATTTATCTGACTTCATTTCTGAGGGTAAGGGTTCGTGCCTCTGCAATGAAACTTATCAATCATGAAGCCTAAGTGTTCTTCACCACAATAATAGCTCTGCGCCATCGATGTTCTGTCGTATGGTCGTCTGTGCATTTCTATTCAGACGGAGGGCAATATCAATATCAAATACAGGTGTATTGTATTGTATTGTAAAACATAAATGTTTTATAAATTTAAAACTGAGTACTGTTAGATCTCGCTGAATAGAAGGCCTTGGTGTCGTTAGGCCGAAGCAGTACAGAAAAACAGCTTCAGGGTACATCAGTCAAATTCCGAGAAAGACTTTGAGTTATTTGGCATGTTGTGTTTATTGCGAATCCCTGGGCTGTGATGTCTGACAAGATAACGTGGCTTATCTCTTTGGGATTCGTAATAACAGCAATAACAGCTTCACAGATACATAATACAGATCTGTCTGTCTGTCTGTCTGTGTCTGTGTCTGTTTCTGTTCTGTCTCTGTCTCTCTCCGTCTGCAACATCGACTTTACCTTGCAGCAGATTTTTGATGATTGACAACATAAAGGATGGATGGAAGGATCCAGAGTTTAACGACAGCTTATGACAACAAAGGCCGTTGCCGTCGACAGAAATTATTTTGGCATATTACAGCTCTTGATTTTTACATAAAAGGATTTAACGGTGTGTCTGTCTGTGTGTCTGTCTGTGTGTCTGTCTGTGTGTCTGTCTGCCTGTCTGCCTGCCTGACTTTCTGGCAGTCTATAATTATGTTCCCAGCCCTGCCTAGGTGTACATCAATACACACCTTACACTCAGCATCACTTAGCTACCTGCATGGAGCATCTTATGATCCGCATCTGTTCCCACGGCTTCACCTTCTGACAGGAGAAGAATTCCTCTTCACAACTGATAAAGGTCGACACAAACATACATCATACTTGACATACGGCGCTATATAAAGCGAACTGACTAGGTTTCTTCGCATTCTTCTTCGCATTCTTCTTCGCATTCGCATTCTTCTTCTTTCAGACTGGCATAAGGTAGGCTGCTCTTCTTCTTAAACACGAACTGTGTTTATGGTAATGTTCACTACGTCCACCTGGACTGTACCTATGCACTGTGAGCATAGCAGAGGTAAACAATCTCTGGGATTGTCTACCTGCTTTGTTGATGGAAATGCTTACCTGTTGGGCTGCAATTCTTATGGTTGGAATGTTTGGATCCGTGATTCGCAAACAAGTCATCGAGTTTCAGTTTGAAAGAGATTGACGTCTGCCACACACGATGTATATGTGTAGAGGATCCGGGAATCTTTTGCTCCTAAGTCACTTCTCATGTTCCGCTATCTCTCACTCGCTGAATATCTATCTGCATCTCTATCTGTCTGCCTTTCCCTTAGTTTATCAAACTCTGTCTATCGCTCTCTTGCTCTCTCCGTCTGCCTCTCCTATTTCTCCACTCTGTATATCTCTCAGTCAACTACTCTCCCAATTTGTTTCTAGAAAATTGACCACAAATCCAAGTGTTTGAGAATCGCTCTAAATTATTAGCATAATACGATAACGGAGAGAATTTTGTGTGTTCTTGATCAGTTGCTTTTTGCTAGGCGAATAAGGCAAGGTTTCCCATCCATTGTAGACACATACATTCATGAATACCATAGATACCCCGGTAGACACATACATAAATGTATGAGCTAGCCAAGGAGCGGGGCCGTTTACCAGTGGCCTCAGAGAAACACGATCCCTGGGGCCAGGGACTTAGGATGCAAACGAAGCCCTGGGTCAGGGCAAGGTGTGTGAATGATGGAAGTTTAGGTCAGTGGCTGCTTGTTGACGCTGTGTCTTAGCCAAGATGATAAGAGTCGCCGTCCTCCTTTATCCATATTTTGGACTGGCACTACCATAGTTAGGGTAGTGGTGGATGTAGATGTCTAAGAGAATGGCGACAGTGGGCGACGTTCAGTGTTTGCAATCTGGGAAACCTTGCCTTATTCGCCTAGCAAAAAGCAACTGATCAAGAACACACAAAATTCTGAGGTCATCTATCTATCTATCCATCTATCTATCTATCTATCGATCGATCTATCTTTCTATCTCTCTATGGATCTGTCCATCCATCTTTCCGTCCATCCAGGTATCCATCTATCTATCTATCTATATATATATCTATCTATTTTTAAACGCTAAAGGCTCTAGCGCAGTTATTATTCTAGCGTACTTTGAAGTAACTTACTTACCCGACCTGGAGTAAGCTGAGATTACTGGAGAATGCTGTAGAAAGCTGGCATATTATAAAGTAAGTCGACCTTTGTATAAATTATAGTAAGGTTTGGTAAGCTTATTTCTAAGTGTGTAATGAAGAAAGTTAAACCTTGGAGTGTGTGTGTTTCCTTTTTAACGACTAGCTGTGTGGTAACAATGACCATTAGCGTCGCCCTCCTCCTTTGTCCAGACTTGTGACTGGCACTGTCAGAAAGCGAACAGTGGCGGAAATTTCGATTTCTTAATGTATAATTGAAAGAAGTATCTAATTAAAGGTGTTTAAGCACAACGTGTCATTTTGTTTGTTACTTCCTATTGTCAAGCGACATCTTGCGGCTGACACATCCTTCTTTTAATATCGGAAATTGTCGATATTTTAATGTATAACTGAAAGATATATCTAATTAAAGGTGTCGAAATTCAACTGCCAGTATTTTACAGCAGCATTTTCCTATCGACGACAACGGTTTTGATGCCAAAAAATGTTGTTAAGCAAATGATAGTAACTTCACTTAGAAAAGACGGTAGAATTGTAGATTATGGGCCTCGCTCCAAATCTTACCAAACTTCAGCCGATGATACCTTGTATCATAACCATTCAATCGCGCCGATTCCCATATCTCTAGAATGATCCTGCGATTTTATACAAATTTTTGAAATTCTTAAAAACTCAGTAGTTATCGCCATGTTTACGCGTATTTCAGATCACATATCGTTCAAGAGAACGCACGGATCAATAATTAGCGACATCTTGAACGATATGTGGTCAAAAAAGACGGACGATGCCATCAATTTATACGAAATAAGACAATAACTGAGCTAATAGTTTTTCGTCTATAGCGTACTCAGTTTTCTTCCAGGAAGAGAAACAAATATACCATTCTTTAGAGGGAATGCAGGGCTTCATTTGCATACTTAGATGTTTGTCTTTTGCAAACCGGAAGTGATCAAAATAAATAATAATACGCGTAATATGCGTGAAAAATGGCTGAATGGAAGGACTCCCCCTTAGTTTTTTGTCGGTAGCGTATTCATTTATATTCCTGGAAGAGAAACAAATATACCATTCTTTAGAGGGAATGTAGGACTTCATTTGCATACTTACATGTTTGTCTTTTGAAAACCGGAAGTGATCAAAATAAATAATAATACGCGTAATCTGTGTGAAAACGGCTGAATACAGCTTCACAACGTAAACCGAAATATATGTATGGACATA
>JACEVL010000275.1:0-125000 GCA_020284085.1 Aporrectodea caliginosa | reverse complement strand
TGCCTTGCAGCTGGAGGGTTGCGGGTTCGAATCCACCTCAAAGCCGCCGCGTAGGGACCCTGGGCAAGTCCTTCACTCGCAATTGCTCATGCGCTTCGGCGTGAAACTCCGATTCAGCGTTCGCGCAGTGGTCGGGAGCGCCTCTGAATGGGAAATCTGGTTGGGGCGCTATAACAAGTGTTCGAATACAATACAATACAATACAATTTGCCGTTCTACGGGGAGACTGTAAATAATTATAATCCTATCGACGTCAACATCCGCTGTTAACGCCACAAGGTAACAGTAAACAGCAAACAAGTAAATGAAATACGATTTTGAACACCTTTAATAAAATGCTTCTTTCTACTACATATTGTGAAATTGTGTCAGCCTATGCTACAAACTCCGCCACTGATCGTACTCTGTCAGTGCCAGTTCCAAGCCTGGATGAAGGAGGAGGGCGACGCTAATGGTCTTTGTTACCACACAGTGGTCGTTAAACAGTAAACAAAGCTTATGCTACAGGAACGGTGCCATAAGATGTCATTAAACTGATGGTAACCAACCAATGGTAACTCCGCCACAGCCCTTTTCCGGTGGTGCCAGTCTGAAGCATGGATGAAGGAGAGGACGAAGCTAGTCAGTTGTTCTAACACGGGGTCGTTAAACGGAAACTAACTATGTATACCTAATCCATGATTAAAGCTCAAATACTGGAAAAGTTGGGTGTTTTGTCAACGTCCCTATCAGCCACATGATGTTGTTAAACACTTTGATTTTTTTTCTACTGATATACTACACAATTTTAGGCTGTATTATGCCAAACTAATTTTTGCCGACTTCAGCGGCATACGTTGTCAAGAGATGCTTTTAAACTCTGGATTCCAATGTTAAATTTACTAATATTGCTAATGTGAGATAAACGTCAACGATCTTGGCCACCGTAAGATGTCGCTAAGCAGTGAATGAAGCAGCTCGAATTGCATTGCTTTAGACTTGGTTTAAACATTACTTTTTCATATGATCCATTTAGTGTAAAATCTGCTTGTATAAAACAGAATTAAGTTATTCATTAATGTTTATTAATTAAATCTATATTGGTCGGCTTCGCAGACCCTAAACATATGTATCTACTAGAATTTGTTTTGCTTAGGTCGGGGGTCATTACCTGGTCGCATATCTCTTTTGTTCTGAAACACACTTTGATCTGGTTATCCCCGTAGAGTACTGTCACAATGAAACATGGACGCTTGCGATAGTCGGTTCATCATTCTGGCACAGGATCCCATGCAATCTGCGACATAAGGTTTCTTTCATGTCTCTATTTCATATGGGATTGAAGGCCATTCTGTCAGTTTGTGGGTCTTTGAATAATAATAGGTCGGGATCACCTTTGTATGTATGTATGTATGTATGTATGTATGTATGTATGTATGTATGTATGTATGTATGTATGTATGTATGTATGTATGTATGTATGTATGTATGTATGTATGTATGTATGTATGTATGTATGTATGTATGTATGTATGTATGTATGTATGTATGTATGTATGTATGTATGTATGTATGTATGTATGAGCACTTGTTATAGCGCCTCTTCAAGATTTCTACTCAGAGGCGCTCCCGACTCCAGCGCGGACACTGATGAGTTTTCACAAAGAAGCGCTATATAAATGTACTCTTAACACATAATATTATTGTAATTACTGCTGATGTTGTCTATCGAGGCCTTGTCATAACAAAGATGATTAACGTCGCCTTCCGCCTTTCTCCGGGCTTGGGTCTGGCACTGCAAGTGTACAGGACCGTTGACAATGACACCATCGATTAAATCTACTTCGCTAGATTGATTAAGAGTTTAACGACATCTTTTGGCAACAAATTTCTCTGATGTCGGCAGAAATTAGTTTAAACATTTCTCACCGTTCATATGGCATGATGCGATTAGTAGGCCTGCTTGAAACTTACTTGAATGAATAACGTTAACACAATTATTTATATTCTATTCTAGAACCATCTTAAAGGTGTTTAAATGGAGGTACCTCAGCGAATTTATTGGACTGTCTCAGTGTTGTTGTCAACCTTACCCCAGCGTATAATTTACTTAATATTTGCCATTAGTTGTCATATCGCTCGAGGGCTCCTGATTTCTTCTGCAACCAAAAAGGTAATTAGCAGGAAAATCAGTTTATTTAGACGCGATTAATATAACTTAAGAAATTTTCATGTTTAACTGGGAGGCCAACTAGTCTAGGCGCGCAGAGCTGAAAAGTCCTCAAAAAGCGATGCAAGCGGCAAGTCATATTCATTTTTTGCAACATACTTTTTACACTAATTCGACCCTGCATTTTCGCCGACAGAAATTCCGGACCATTCGTCTGCGATATTTGCCTGAGGACAGTCCAACGTTTGAACATCTATGCCGCGGTGCTGACTCACGCCTCTTCTCTGCGGTCTTGGGGAACCCGGGCATGTACTGCATAGACTACCCCCCCAAAAGCAGCTCCCTTGCTCACTGCGTCCAAGACTACATGACCGTTTTATTCCACAAGCGGACAATCTCACACGCAGATCGTTTATAATAAGAATGTTATTCTCTGTATAAATGACATTGTATGTACACCAAAGTGCGGATATGCAATTGGTATAATAAAGAATATACTTACTTAGTCCCTTCTGTCAATTCGCCATAATAATTTCTTCCTCTGCAAATCTTTGAGCCTTTATCAGCTTGCCTCACGCATTTATTCCATCCTTCACGTTCTCATAATAATATGCCTCTCAGATAAGTTTTATCATGTGTGGTTAGTAGCAATTAAGCGACTCAGACATAACAATGAGGATCTTTATTGACGAGACACACACAAACTGTTGAGGCCAACTGAATATATTGGCAAAGATATAGCTTATTAGGGGTGTCTAAATTCAATTTTTCATTTCGGTTGGTCGCAGCTTAACCCTTTGGAGGTGAGGTGAAGCATTGTAACGTTTGAAGTGAGGTGGGGTCTGACATACCCCAATACATATAATTACATGCAAGTCGAAATATCAACTACATAACATAAATTGTGAGCTAAACTATAGTTATGTAACCAACTATCTGCTAAACTGGTAATTTTCAGGAATAAATAACAGTTTTCAATCATAATTGATATGGCCAGCGTGGTGGCGCTCAAAATCAAAGCGGCCCTTTGCAATGGCATCTTCGTGGCCCTCGAAACATGTAGGCCCTAACATTTGGGAACACGTGACTTAATACCCGTAATAATGGATCAATTTTGCATCGATGCAACACTATATGCAGTAATATCTTACAATCGCACAATTTTTCGGCACTGTGTCGTTACTCTTTTTATCCATCTAGTTTAACTTGCAGGAATCTTGATTGCTTGGTTGAGCCACAGGCTAAAAAGTCAAATCTTGCGACGACTAGTTCGATCACTTACAATCATTCAATCGTCGTGAAACTTGGCAGATAGACTCTGCGGTCAGATCCATCAACGCTAGCGTGGTCCAGGGGTCAGGAATCGGCCCGTCGTCATACATAGTCAACGCCTCGGACCTCCATCCCATCCATCTGGCCAATAAAATGGGGAAGTACGCCGACGATACATACCTACTCATCGGTGCCTCAATGAGACACACTGTTGGTGAGGAGATGGAGAATGTGTCGTCCTGGGCCAGTGCTAACAATCTTCGGCTCAACCAGTCAAAGTCTAGGGAGATGCTGATCATCCGCCGCAGGTGCGTCGACCCTCCTCCGCCGCCTCCGGGGGTCCAACGTGTGACCACCCTGAACATCTTAGGCGTTACCATCACCGATGATCTTCGAGCATCCTCGCATGTTGGCGAGGTTCTGTGTGCATGCTCGAGTTCTCTCTACGCCCTGAGAATGTTAAAGGCCCATGGTCTTCCTACTCGGGCCCTCCACACTGTAGCTGGTGCGACAACTGTTGCAAAACTTCTCTATGCGGCTCCGGCGTGGTGGGGATTCACTACTGCTGACGATCGGGCCCGCGTGGAGAGATTCCTGGATCGGATGCGAAGATCGGGCTATCTTCCGCTGGACTCACGGGGGGCTGCGGAGATGGTGGGCGACGCCGAAGACGGACTACTACGATCGGTTGTACGATGCAGGACTCATGTGCTCCGTTCGATTTTCCCTCCAACTGTTGTCCGCCACCATGACCTTCGACCCAGACCACATGACTTTGTCCTACCGCTTAAAGATGACAGGAATTACATCCCAAGGATTCTATTTAAGAGCTTGATGTTGCCCCGTTGACCAAGTCGCCCTTTGCTGGAACAGATATTTAAAAACTATTAATTATTCACATTCTTCTTTTTATCTGGCAATACGACTTTCTGTAATGGGTTGCGGTGTGTCAACCTAGTGATTCAATATTAAACGAATATAATAATAGACTCGCCCTCGCACACACTTCATTCTATCAAAATTTCAGCTCCCCAAAAAGGCTAGCTTATAGAATCGGGGACTAAACTTTTCGAATCGGGGAATCCCCTTTTCCGATACGGAGCGTTGTGATTGGCCAGCGTTGTGATTGGCTGCAACAATAATGGGCGCGCTGCCTCGTTAAGCGTGCTATGTTGTAAAATGAACGCGGACTATTTTCAGAGTACACGTTATAGGATACTAGATGGATATAGTAAAAAACTTTGTTTTTACGGGCTGTATTTTATTATCCATCTAGTTTAACTTGCGGGAATCTTGCTTGATTGATTGATTGCTTGAGCCACAGGCTAAAAAGTCAAATCTTGCGACGACTAATTCGATCACTTACAATCATTCAATCGTCATGAAACTTGGCAGATAGACTCGCCCTCGCAGACACTTCATTCTATCAAAATTTCAGCTCCCCCAAAAAGGCTAGCTTATAGAATCGGGGACTCAACTTTTCGAATCGGGGAATCCCCTTTTCCGACACGCAGCGTTGCCATTGGCCAGCGTTGCCATTGGCCGAACAGACACGGGTGCGCTGCCTCATTAAACGCATGCTATGTCGTAAAATGGCCGCGGACTATATATTTGTAGAGGTAACTGCTTCGTAAGACGCATTATAGGATACTAGATGGATATAGTAAAAAACTTTGTTTTTACGGGCTGTATTTTATTAATTCATTAAAATCAAAATGTATACGAAAAATTATAATTTCATTTTAATATGCAAGAAAAAAAAAATGGCGCCCAAAAGTACCTGAAAGTGTCTTAAAGTGTCCGTATTTCACATTCACTAAGGTAGACAAAAATAATACAAGCTGGTTCTACGTTTTCCATAGAAAAAGCAGCGTAGAATAGCTATGGGGTTTGTCATACCCCACCTCACCTATAATAATAATCTTTTCTTTATTAGCGCCTGAGAAACGCATTGCGCTGTACATTTACATGTTATGCAATTGAACAATCTTAACTAGTTAACTACTAACAGAACAGACAGCCTGCAATACAACGGCGCTAATAGCAGCCTACAAAGCATATCCGCCCTACGGGCTCGAACTCGGTACCTCTCGCTCTCTTCGCCAGATGTTATCCAACGCGCCACCGGGCCCCTCCAAAGGGTTAAGTATCTTGGGGAATGGGGACACTCTAAGCGTCAGGGAGAGTGAGTCAAACTAAATATTTTATAGCGCAATCGTTCAGATTTCTAGTGATGAGATCCCATGTGTCAATACGAAGTAGTCACAGTATAAAACTTGCATAATCAGCCGAGGCTCCGGCCAATGACCAAGTTAATAAAAAGCAGTACATCATTGGCAGCTGATCAATACATATAGCCATAATAAAAGCGTTTTAAAGGTGTGTAATGAGAGCATATGCATTATTTGATAGCGGCGCAATAGAAGTCATCATTATATTAAATGTGTTATTATCATGACTTTATGCAAGACCGAATATTACTATAATTGTTTTTATACATTTATTAAGCGCCATTCTAAGTGATCAAGAATCATTCGATGGCGCTGAGCAATAATTGTGAGCGAAGGACTTGCTCAAGGTCCCTACACAGAAACCGTTTCAGAGGAGGAGGTTCGAAGCCATACTCTCTGTGTTGATGTCGCCTATTATAATAACAGTTTCCATTGTTTAACGACATCCTATGGCTGTCAGGGTCGTTGACGTCGACCTCCTCCTTTCTTCAGGCTTTGGACTGGCATTACCACAGTTCGGATATTGGCAAGTCATTATTTTTAATTAACTTAATTTAATAATCTTTCTCCGGTCTGGTCTGGCACTGTCAGTGTACAAACAGTGGTGAAGTTATTATTTTAATTATTTTAATTTAATTAATTCAATGACATTTATGGCACAAAAGGCTGTTGATATTGTTAGAAATTTGTCTACACTTTCTACAGGCATCATAAAGAAGTCAGATTCCAATCAAGCGGCTTATTTATTTATAGCAACGTTTAACGTCGTCTTATGACATCAAAGGCCGTTGACGACAATACAGGAAAGATACAATTCAATGATTACAAGAAACTTATAGCGTCCGAATGACACCATCAAATGTGTCAAACAGAGCTTTACAATTTCACTATATTCAATATATTTGTAACATAAGGTAGTTCATCTTATTCTGTCTATGATTTCTATATTCTGACAAAAGATTCCATGCAAATTGAACAATGTTATGTAACTATGCAGCAATTGATCCATATAAAAAATTTACTAAGTACTCTTTTAAACTGTTCATGTATCTAACATACTATACATGTAATACAAGTTCATTCAGTAATATAGCATACATATATTATAATTGTTTAAAGTATAGTTTCAATAGACTAAAATTATAATCACAGATCTCTTATTATAACACATTACTGAGTATTATGCAACATAGTAACTATCTAATCAAGTGACTGAAACCGATTGGCGGTTATTATAGCCGATGTTAGAATCTGTTTTAAGGTGTCTAAATTGAGCTTGTATTTATGCGGCAGCCAGAGTTGTCGGGCAATGATTCAATTGATTGAATATCGTTTATAAAATTATTTATATACTGATTTAGAACCATCTTAAAGGTGTCTAAACTGTCGTTCTTCAGCGACGTTTATAGAATTCCTCGGCCGTTTATATCAACCCTACCGCATTAAATGATTTCATTTATAATTGTAGTTACTTTTCCGATCGAACGTCGTATCCGGTTTTATTCTGCAATTAGAAGGAATCATTTTATTCACATGATTTAATCGATGATCAGAAATTAATTATGTTGCTTTGAGTTCATAGGCTTAAGAATGGACCGTTGATTAGTGGCGGCGCTACAGGAGGACAAGCCAAGGCAAATGTCCTGGTAAAAAGCCTTTGTCCTGGTCGATACCCTGCCACAAGGCTCCAGGCAGTGCAAGTTTGTTAAACGGTGAAACTCTTGCTCCTATTGCATGCATTATTACAGACCAACATGGAAGACGAAAATCTGGATTTGCGACACATGAAATAATGATTGAACGCAAACAATGCAATGGAACAATGTCACATTTGAAGGTGATTAACTGATTGCATTCACTCGTTTTATTGTACAATTTGATGAAGTCTTCTATAAACTTAACAGGCTAGCTATAATTGCATGCACTGTTCCACTTACAATCAACAAAATGTAGACTTTCACAAAATATCTCTCTGACCGCATTAATGCTCTAATGTGAACTATGTGTGGAGTTTATGGACAAAATATTTTAAATGAAAGGGTTTTTGACCAGCTGATGATACAAAACCATTAAAGTCTGCAGTCTGAGAATGAAAATCTATTTGAAGTTTTCAAGCATATGATCAACAGTTATCATCGCATATGACGCAAATGCCTGAATCACACACCTTCAAAACACTTTCCACGTTGTTATTTATAATTCCCATCTGCATTCAATTTTTAATTATCGTCCCAGTCGCGTCATTGGCATTGCGTATCTGCAACATTTGCCATTATACGGTGAACCTATAAAAAAATAATTCTATCGACGTCAACGGTCGCTTTTGACGACATAAGATAACATTAACCCTTTGGAGGTGAGGTGGGGTATGACACACCCCAAGGCTATTCTACGCTGCTTTTTCTACGGAAAACGTAGAACCAGCTTGGATTATTTTTGTCTACCTTAGTGAATGTGAAATACGGACACTTTAGGACACTTTCAGGTACTTTTGGACGCCATTTTTTTAATTTCTTGCATATTAAAGTGAAATTTTAATTTTTCGTATACATATTGATTTTAAGGAATTTAAAAAAGTAACGGCACAGTGCCGAAAAAATGTCTGATTATAAGATATTACTGCATATAGTGTTGCATCGATGCAAAATTGATCCATTATTACGGGTATTATGTCACGACATTGTCACGTGTTCCCAAAATGTTACATGTTTTGAGGGCCACGAAGATGCCATTGCAAAGGGCCGCTTGATTTTGAGCGCCACCACGCTGGCCATATCAATTATGATTGAAAACTGTTATTTGTTCCTGAAAATCACCAGTTTAGCCGACAACTGGTTACATAACTGTAGTTTAGCTCACAATTTATATTATAGTTGATATTGCGACTTGCAAGTTATTATATGTATTGGGGTATGTCAGACCCCACCTCACCTGAAACGTTACAATGCTTCACCTCACCTCCAAAGGGTTAAAACAAGAAACTAGTAAATAAAAAGCGAGTTTGAGTTTGAACACCTTTAAAATCTACAGTCTGAGAATCAAAAAGTAATATAAAATATTCGAGCATAATATATGATCAATAGTTACCATCTCATATAATGCAGATGCCCTCTATTACGGATCCACGACAAATGGTTCACAGACAAAAGGTTCACGACAAATGGTTCTCTGCCAAAAGGTTCACGACACAAGGTTCACGACAAAAGGTTCACGACAATAGGTTCACGACAAAAGGTTCACGACAAAAGGTTCACGACAACAGGTTCACGACAAAAGGTTCACTAAAAATTTCAAACTTTAATGAAAATTTGTCGATCCCTTTCGTGAATAGGTAAACGTGTAGTTTAGCGTCGTAAATTATTTTCTGACTTAAAAAGCATTCCCATATCAATTTAAACGTTTACCCTTATATATTTCATATTCCCGAATATATTTGTGCTAAAAAAAGGAAATCAACCAAATAAAACTAAATTAAGAAGAGAAAATGTAAACGAATTGAGCCGTTAAGCGATCATTCGACGACAACAGGAAGTCAAGCGGCTATGGTACATTACCCGCGGCTCAAGGAATCTATATTGACCGCGGCTATTAATAGCTAGGCCTACACCTCAACTTGACCGCGGCTATTAATAGCTACATCTCAACTTAATACAATGCTGAATATTGCGTTAAGTTGACGCGTTAAGCCTATGAGACACGAACAGGCCGCGCAGTCGTACGCTTCACTAATTACCGTCTATGAGGCACTAACACTTCCCACACGATTGATTTGCAGGTGTTTTATGCTATCAGTCTGCATTGAAACTGACACAGGCCTACTTGTGCGTTTGCAAGTGGTGTAATAACGAATACACTTACTTACTTACTTTTCTTCTGAAGTAAAATAAAGTATTACTTCCAATAACTTCATGATAACATTCATTCATTCATTCATTCCGAGCATTTATATAGCGCCCCTTCTACTCAGAGGCGCTCCCAGCCCAGCCACGGCTAAACAGAGAAGGCGGCAGTAAGCAGGCAAATTGCTGTGAGGCATCAAGCGCAGCTCAAGTGGGAGCCCATTCCAGGTTGAGGGCCCATATAATTGCCATAATGCTACCGAAGTAACAATATAGAAGTTATTACCATGCGTCGTATCACACAGAATAACAAACAACAGGGGAACAGAGGAACATTTAAACCAGATAATTTTGATTCAGATTTCCGAGTTCTATGTAAATCTATTTCAGTTAAAGCCAACTACCATACCAGAAAAATTACAAACAGTAAAACAGATAATATTGAAGCAGTTCACAAAGATAAGAAATAAATTGTTTTGAGTTAAGCTTCACTCTAATTACTGCTAACATAAAGGAATTACTGTTAACATACTTCTAAGAAAATAATGATATTGAAGTACACGTCATTGATGGTATCACAGAGAATTAGAAACAACATTGAAACAGTTAATCCAGCTTTTAACACTTTAACGACCAGTGTAGGACTACTGAAAGCGACACAAGACACAAACAAAAGCAGCTCATTGTTAAAGTGTCAAATCTCACAATATGGAACACATGGCTCCAGTTTGTAACATCACCACCAGGACAGATATCCATTTCGAAATTTCTCCTTCTTCTGTGCTCTCTAAACAACGAATCTGTACTAAGTACACTGTAAGACTTCTTAAATATGTAATAATTTAAGAATACAACTAGTATATTAAGTAATATATTGAATACTTATACAGTCTGTATACGATTGTCGTTGCACAATTGAAATATTGTAAAATTAGATAGCACATGAATATATTGGCCACTAGTATACTATACCATAACGCTTCCACAGAGTGATTCTTGCCTGTCGAAGCCACACTTAAAATTCTATTCTACTCCATTCTCAGTTCCTTGCTGAAGAAGTAGGCCCATTCATGCAAACAGCATCTGCAGCAGTAATGACAAAAGCAGGTAGGTTAAACAGAATCTTTGGATTCACATAATAGGCACATTTAACGTCGTAACGAAAAATTGCTCCTACACCTAGGCCTATACTTGTCAAACATTTATACCTACCTTGTACTTATAGCTGACTTTTGTAAGTGATTTAAATATTGCTATTTTGAGCACTTCAGCTACATATGTAGATTATATACACACATTATAATAGAATTAATTCTCTGTTATTCTTATATGAAGGCATATAATTGAAAACATTCAATAAGTACAATACAGTACCGTATTGAAATAACAATATCACAAAGAAGATCAGACCTCAAGGCAGCCAGGAAATGCAGCAACGGAATTTCTGTTTTAACCTCATGGCGCAAGACAGATGGTTCTCTCCACCTCATCTTGCAAACAGAAGTCTGCAGTCATTGTCCTTGGTGTGCAAGGGGTGCTCATGGAACACGTTTTGGTATCTATGTAACCGGGATTGGATTTAATTAATTACTTAGTAACTTCTACCCCACTGTTATCTAATGCTCAAGGCATCAACCAATGGCACATGTCTTCTTCAAAAATGATAAGACTGACGTAAAAGGAACGGATCGTGAATAATGTGAATGACTTGAGTTCACTGTTCTGTCACCCTGATACCCAATTTCAGACAGAATCTCTCTAGAGCAGGAAACCAAGGCAGCAACTTAAGTACACAGACCGTAGCATGCTTGACTAGAAAATATATTTACATTCGAATGCTTACTCCAGACAACAGCAGAACGTTTCACATCAGTAAAACCCTGCTTCTTGCACCTTCCATTCCAGTAAAACTGCAGGACCAGACAGATGGTAATCAGTCGTTTCATGATACCCAATACTGTCTTGCTTGAATGCCTTCAACCTCGACTCGACAGAAAGCTTACCTGTAACATACAACACAAACAAGTGCGATATGCTTATACATGTGTATTTGTGTCCGTATACACGTATGACGTATGAGCGATATTGCACGTATGTCTGTAGATATTGATACAGACTCTTCATATGTGACCTTTCAAGCACCTATCAGTAGTATTAAGGGTGGCTTTTAGGCCCTAGAAAAAGCTTTCACATACTTATACGATCAGCATTTAATTTGGACGCTGAAATAACAACATTACTATTAATGCATTTCTACAGTGTATTTTTGGCTTGAAAATAGTGTTTCACTTGAAGGGTGAGCACTTAGAGAAGAGCATTTGAAATAGATGGGTGATTCTGGTTTTGGTTAGCACAGAGGCTTCCCTTTATGCTCTAGAAGGGGCTTTCACACACCTAAACAATAAGTATTTAATTGAAAGAGTCAAGTAACACTATATTGCAATGCTTTTCTACAGTGTATTTTGGCTTGAAAATGGTGTTTCACTTGAAGGGTGAGCACTTAGACACTGGTGATTGAAAAAGGTGGGTGATTGTGGTATTGGTGAGCATAAAGGTTTCTCTTAAGGCCCTAGAGAGTGCATTCTCATACCTTGACGATAAGTATTTAATTAGAAGGGTTCAGTAAAAGCATAATTTGCAATGGATTTCTACAGTGTATTTTGGCTTGACAACAATGTGTAAGTGGAAGGGTGAGCACTTAGACACTGGTGATTGAAAAAGGTGGGTGATTGTGGTATTGGTGATCATAAAGGTTTCTCTTCAGGCCCTAGAGAGTGCTTCCAATTACCTAGATGATAAGTATTTAATTGGAAGGCTCCAGTAAGATCATGATTTGAAATGGATTTCAAGTGTATTTTAGCTTGACAATAATGTTTAAGTTGAAAATGTAACCACTTAGAGAAGAGTTATTGAAACGGATGGGTGATTGGCGTTTTGGATAGCACTAAGGGTGCTCTTTAGTCCCTAGATACGGCTTTCACATACTAAGGGTCTAAGTATTTTATTTCAAATGTCATGTAACAGCATATCTTGCAATGCATTTGAACAGTGGATCTTGCACTGGAAAGAGTGGTATTCTTGAAATGCTTCCACTTAAACAATGGTGACTGAAAGGGATGGGTGATTGGCAGTTTCTATAGCACTAAGGGTGCTCTTTAGTCCCTAGATACGGCTTTCACATACTTAGGGTCTAAGTATTTTATTTCAAGGGTCAAGTAACAGTATATATTGCCAGGCATTTGTACAATGGATCTTGCATTGGAAATAGTGGTATTCTTGAAGGGCTACCACTTAGACAGTGGTGATTGAAACGGATGGGTGATAGGCGTTTTAGATAGCACTAAGGGTACTCTTTAGTACCCTAGATACGGCTTTCACATACTAAGGGTCTAAGTATTTTATTTCAAATGTCATGTAACAGCATATCTTGCAATGCATTTGAACAGTGGATCTTGCACTGGAAAGAGTGGTATTCTTGAAATGCTTCCACTTAAACAATGGTGACTGAAAGGGATGGGTGATTGGCAGTTTCTATAGCACTAAGGGTGCTCTTTAGTCCCTAGATACGGCTTTCACATACTTAGGGTCTAAGTATTTTATTTCAAGGGTCAAGTAACAGTATATATTGCCAGGCATTTGTACAATGGATCTTGCATTGGAAATAGTGGTATTCTTGAAGGGCTACCACTTAGACAGTGGTGATTGAAAAAGATGGGTGATAGGCGTTTTGGATAGCACTAAGGGTACTCTTTAGTACCTAGATACGGCTTTCACATACTAAGGGTCTAAGTATTTTATTTCAAATGTCATGTAACAGCATATCTTGCAATGCATTTGAACAGTGGATCTTGCACTGGAAATAGTGGTATTCTTGAAATGCTTCCACTTAAACAATGGTGATTGAAAGGGATGGGTGATTGGCAGTTTGGTTAGCACTAAGGGTGCTCTTTAGTCCCTAGATACGGCTTTCACATACTTAGGGTCTAAGTATTTTATTTCAAGGGTCAAGTAACAGTATATTTGCAATGCATTTGTACAGTGTGGATCTTGCATTGGAAATAGTGGTTTCTTGAAGGGCTACCACTTAGACAGTGGTGATTGAAAAAGATGGGTGATTGTGGTTTTGGTTAGCACTAAGGGTTGTCTTTAGGCCCTAGATACGGCATTCACATACTGGACGAGGACGATAAGTATTTTGCATTTTCAAGGGTTCAGTAACAGCATAATTTGCAATGGATTTCTACAGTGTATTTTGACTTGACAATAATAATGTTTCAGTTGAAGGGTGAGAACTTAGAGAAGAGTCATAAAAAGCGGGAGTGATTGTGTTATTGGTGAGCATAAAGGTTTCTCTTCAGGCCCTAGAAAGTGCATTCACATACTTATGGGCTAAGTATTTCATTTCATGGGTCCAGTAACAGTATATCTTGCAATGCATTGTACATTGGATATTGCATTGGAAATAGTGGTATTCTTGAAGGACTACCACTTAGACAAAGGTGATTGCAAGGGATGGGTGATTGGCAGTTTATATAGCACTAAGGGTGCTCTTTAGTCCCTAGATACGGCTTTCACATACTTAGGGTCTAAGTATTTTATTTCAAGGGTCAAGTAACATAGTCTCTTGCAATGCATTTGTGCAATGGATCTTGCATTGGAAATAGTGGTATTCTTGAAGGGCTACCACTAAGACAATGGTGATTGAAAGAGGTGGGTTATAGGCGTTTTGGTTAGCACTAGAGTGCTCTTTGGTCCCTAGATACGGCTTTCACATACTTAGGGTCTAAGTATTTTATTTCATGGGTCAAGTAACAGTTTATCTTGCAATGCATTTCCACAGTGTATTTTGGCTTGAAACTAGTGTTTCACTTGAAGGGTGAGTACCTAGAGAAGAGCAATTGAAATTGGTGGGTGATTGTGGTTTTGGTTAGCACAAAGGTTACTCTTCAGGTTCTACAAAGGGCTTTCACATACCTAAACAATAAGTATTTATTTGGAAGGGTCAAGTGACACTATATCTTGCAATGCATTTCCTCAGTATATGTTGGCTTGAAACTAGTGTTCCAGTTGAAGGGTGAGTACTTCGAGAAGAGCAATTGAAATAGGTGGGTGATTTTGGTTTGGGTTAGCACAAATGGTTCTCTTTAGGCCCTATTAAGGGCTTACACATACACAAACAAAAAGTATTTCATTGAAAGGGTCAAGTAGAGTATTTCTTGCACTGCATTTCTACAGTGTATTCGGCTTGACAATAATGTTTCTGTTGAAGGGTGAGCACTTAGACAGGTGTGATTGAAAAAGATGGATGATTGTGGTTTTTGTTAGCACAGAGGTTTGCCTTCAGGCCCTAAAGAGCGCTTTCACATACCTAGACCATAAGTATTTAACTGGTATGGTTCAGTAACAGCATTATTTGCAATGGATTTCTACAGTGATTTTGCCTTGACAATAAGGTTTGAGTTGAAGGGTGAGCACTTAGAGAAGAGTGGTTGAATAAGGTGTGTGATTGCGGTTTTGGTTAGCATAGGTGTCTCTCTTCGGGCCCTAGAGAGCGCTTTCTTATACCTAAACTATAAGTATTTAAATGGAAGGGTTCAGTAACAGCATTATTTGCAATGGATTTCTACAGTGTATCTTGCCTTGACAATAATGTTTCTGTTGAAGGGTGAGCACTTAGACAGGTGTGATTGAAAAAGATGGATGATTGTGGTTTTTGTTAGCACAGAGGTTTGCCTTCAGGCCCTAAAGAGCGCTTTCACATACCTAGACCATAAGTATTTAACTGGTATGGTTCGGTAACAGCATTATTTGCAATATATTTCTACAGTGATTTTGCCTTGACAATAAGGTTTGAGTTGAAGGGTGAGCACTTAGAGAAGAGTGGTTGAATAAGGTGTGTGATTGCGGTTTTGGTTAGCATAGGTGTCTCTCTTCGGGCCCTAGAGAGCGCTTTCTTATACCTAAACTATAAGTATTTAAATGGAAGGGTTCAGTAACAGCATTATTTGCAATGGATTTCTACAGTGTATCTTGCCTTGACAATAATGTTTCTGTTGAAGGGTGAGCACTTAGACAGGTGTGATTGAATAAGATGGATGATTGTGGTTTTTGTTAGCACAGAGGTTTGCCTTCAGGCCCTAAAGAGCGCTTTCACATACCTAGACCATAAGTATTTAACTGGTATGGTTCAGTAACAGCCAAGGCCGTAGCCAGGATTTTGTTTCGGGGGGTGTTTACTCGTTCTTGAACAAGCCGACAAAAATTAAGCAACCAAGTCAACCGTCTATAAGGGGTTTGGAGGAGCGCTGTGAGCTCTCAAAGCACTGTAGAGCTGCATCATCTAAGTTCACATGAGTGCTCTTAGTTCTTACACCGTATTTTAGTAAATGCAATATTTATATTATACATTATTTAATTTCGGGGGGTGTTTAAACACCCAAAACACCCCCCTGAATACGGCCTTGGCAACAGCATTATTTGCAATGGATTTCTACAGTGTATCTTGCCTTGAAAATAATGTTTCTGTTGAAGGGTGAGCACTTAGACAGGTGACAAAGGCATGCACAAGAATCACAGTAGCATTATGAGAGAGGGATCGTGAGACAACTCGGAGTTGACGGCGCTGGTGGTTTAGTACAATATTTTAAGCACAATATTTTAATCCATTTCTTTCTGTTTAAAAAAATAATTATAAGTACCCTATGCTAGTACATTAATTGGACAATAATTATTGTGCGCTATTACTCTTTCATTTGGAATTCAGAAAGATAGAACGCATAAAATAACGCGAAATCGGTAGGATAGAGTCCACAAATAATATGGCACGGTAAGAAGATAGATTACCGATTTTCATTAAAGTTTCGAATTTTTAGTGAACATTTTGTCGTGAACCTATTGTCGTCAACCTTTTGTCGTGAACCTTTTGTCGTCAACCTATTGTCGTCAACCTTTTGTCGTGAACCTATTGTCGTCAACCTTTTGTCGGTGAACCATTTGTCGGTTAACCATTTGCGGTGAACATTTGCAAGCCATTTGATAGCTTCTAATCTGTTGGTTATCAATCAGCCGTGTGCTGTTACAAAGCCGTTTTAGGGCAGAAAAGCAAGTCAAAGCCTACCCTGGGTAGAAGCGATGTCAATCGCCTTTGTGGCGACACTAATCCTGCCCATTCCTTGATCCACTGGGTGAATGGCCAACAGATATTCGTCGTCTGCCTTTGGTGAAATCAGAAGCCCCACATGGCTAACGACAGAGGTCTCCTCCAAAGACCTCCATCCGATATTACTCGACAACAACAGATGGCGTGTCAGCAGTCCACAGATCGAACACCCATAACGGATCCAGGCAACAATAAATCAGCAAATAATCGATCCTCTACTCCATCAAGACGAAATCACCTCATACAACAGATCCGCACACTCGAATAGGAGGCAACATAGAAGAAGATAATAACTATTATTTAAACAAGGGCGTAACTGTCCCACGAAATTATAGTGAACACTCTCATATTTATTCCTCGCCGCCAACTTCTCCCTTCTTCCCTTCGGCCTTCCCCTTCCCTCCTTACATTTCATACAAACTTTGATATTTTTATAATTGTCAACTACAACATGTAGTTGTCGACGACTTTATAAATTTATACAACATAAAACAATAAGTAATTTATAGTAACGTTAAGACATCAGATCATCAAGACAATCAGATCCTATCTTCCTTGTAGAAGTTTCCAGTGTTTAAACATGACATCTTGCGTCAGCCAAGGTCGTTGACGTCGACCTCCTCCTTTCTTCAAGCTTTAGACTGGCATTACCATAGTACGAACAGTGGCAGAGTTATTATTTTTTAATTAACAATTTGATTAATTTAATGAAATATTTTTGCACCGTAGGCAGATTTGTTTCCATTTTCCATGCAGGATTCTTTGAGGTTCCAATCCAGCCACTGTTTTTTATTATTCAAACGTCTAACATCATCCAATGGCTATTATGGCAGTTGACTTTGTTAAAAACAATTAATTGTATATCAGTTCATTTTCTTGATTGCAGATGCAGATCTTCGTTCAATGGCGTCGTTGGTTTTGCATGAGCATAGTTGGAGCGAAGCTGTTGAACGACATTACGTTATAGCGAAGATGATTGAGTGTCACCCACTCCCCTTCTTTCTATAGTCCCAAGACTGGCATTACCACAGTACGGGATGTAAAGGCTGGCAGTTGAGTTTACATGCGTATCTTTTTGATGCTTTTGGGTTCATGTTGCTATGTTGAGAAGGGTTAGACCAGTGGCTTAAACCGAGCTTCAGCTCTGATCCCGACTGACTTTATTTAAATAGTCAGTGGTAGGATCTTTTTTGAGGTGTCTAAATATTATTGAGCTTGATTTTGGCTGCATCCAGACTTGAGCCAGTATTTCCTTCCATATAATGCATCCAATTATAATAATTAAATAAATTCCGCCAATGCCGTACTCCGGTTGTGCAAGTCCCAAGTCTGGACAAATGAGGAAGTGCTAATGCTATTCATCTTTGTTTCGAAGTAGCAACGTTTCCCACAGTAAATACTACTGTTATTACTAAATTTAAATATCTTTGAGTTGGTGTACAGTAGATTGTGACCATATAATAAATTTTACATTAAAGCTAATTATGAAACATTTGAAAGTCAGGAATAAGAAACAATGCAAATATTCTTCAGAACGGTTTGATTCGAAATCACCAGCAGATGCCGTTTTAATTTCATTGTGGCGTTTTACTTCACAGTCTTGACTACATAGTAGCACATGTACCCCTTGAATTGTTCTACCTACTCGACAGTGGAAAAATTATTATTAGTGCAGTAGTTTCTTAGAAATCTTTGTTTTATTTACTCTCTCTTTTAATCCCACTAGCATCGAAATAAAACGTAGGCGATCTATAAATTTTCCTGTCCGTTCTGACACCTCCGCCATCATCGTTTGCTTCTTTGCGTCCTTATTAACATAATCTCCTACGTTATATATTCCCTCCTTATTGGTACTTTTTAAGCATTTTACTCCGTCCTTCATGTTTCTCATCTGCCTCTCAGATAAGTTTCTCGATAATTGGTTAGTAGCGGTTAAACGACGCTGTGTCACAACAAAATATTTATTAGCGTCGTCCTCCTTCTTTCTTCATTTTTGGGACTGGCACTACCAGAGTACACGGATAGTTGGTGGATTAGAAGTTGAAGAGAAATGGTGACATTGGGCACCGTTGCCTTCCCCTAAAAGATGCGTTTGCGCATGTTATTTTATTTATCCAATGTTTAATGACATCTTTTAGCAACAAAGGCCGTTGACGTGTCTTTAAAGTTTTGATGCATTTCAGTTCATTTTCGTGTAGTGTTTTCATCAGTTTTCTCTATCTTTTTCCGTCTTGGATTCTATTTCTGAAAGGATATTGACGACTTTAAAGTTTTCGACGTATTTAAGTTCATTTTCAGATAATGTTTTTCATCAGAAATTCTTTCTCTTTTCTTGTCTTTGCTTCTTTTCTGACAGGAAGTTGCAACGATGAAATTTGAGACAGGTGGTTGTTCTTTTTTTCTCCTTTTTCCTTCTTTTTTGATATTAAAAAAGAAACAAAATTAATCTTCTAGCCGTACAGGCTTTTCATTAATTTTTTGGGGCAACCATATAGGCTCTATTAATAACTGTTTTCTCCTCAATTTTAATCTAATTCTTATTCTTAATTACAATATTTGCAGAGCATCACATCTATCTCTCTAAATTAACATCAAGCTATCAATTTTACATTTACAATCAATCAATGTTCAATATTCTTAGTCCATCAAGAATAGTACAAACAGATTCAATAATCAATATCAACATGACAATCAAAGCATCAATATTATTAAATGTTGATTTTATCAATTACAATTAACTCAAAATGAATCCTATACATAAACATTTTCAAACTAGTTTTAAGTAATAACTAAAGACCAAGAATATTAAAAACATTGTTAAGCATCAGTTCTATCCAATAAAAAAAACACATTCAAATTAGAAACCCATACATTTATCACCATAAACAAACCAATTCAATTGCTATAATCATAGACCATTATTCTGAAGCAAGTTATGATGTTCTACTCCAGCAACCGTTATCCAGCCGCATTAGTCAATATTTATTACGCCGTTATCTAAGTTATGTAGTTACACATATTACCTGCAGAGAGTATTTTCAGATAATATTTACACTATTTATTAATAATCTCTACATAATTTTCCCATTAGTTATAATCATGAGTATGCTATATACTTCGAGATAAATATCTGGAATAGACAATATATTTTCCACAGTGCATTCTACTTTTTTTCTTTGCACATTTTTCAAATATTAATTTTGATATGTCGTGTTTTTTACAAGCAATTAATATATGATGAATAGTGTCAGGCACCTGACATTCAGCACATAAGTCCGTTAGGCTTTTACCTATATGTTTCAACCATGTATTACTTAAGATATGTCCCATTCTAAGTCTGGTAATTTGAACTTCACGTTTCCTTGGAGAGTCTATAAATTTTATATTTGTGGACACCAAAGGTTGAATAGATTTATAGAATCTTCCTTTTGATTCAAGGTTATATTCAATTTGCCATTTATTAATTACATAATTCCTTATTAAGGAATAGATTTCTTTTAATTCTAAATAATTTGTTGAATTAATCTCAGATATTTCCAGCCCCTTCTTTGCCAGCGTGTCTGCCATTTCATTTCCAGATAAACCAATATGGCTAGGAATCCATGCTATGAGAACAATACTATGTTTTAGTTTATTAATATTATCTAAAAATTCAAGAAATAGATTAGGCCGTGAACAAGACCTATACTCTCTTTTATTGATGTGGCTACACTTAATGAATCAGTAAATATTATATATTTATTTGCTTCTTCATTTTCATTTTCAACAATCCATTTAATTGCTTCAGTTATTGCTGTTAATTCGGCTGAATAAATCGAGGAGTCATTTGCTATTCTATAAATATTATGGATCTGCATAGAAGGTATACAGAAAGCTGCTGAAACTTTATGTTCAAGTTTAGATCCATCTGTATAGACAGATACATATTCAAAGATATTGTATTAATTGGGGTGTCTAATGACAAAATGACATAATATTTGGGGAGTCTGTCTTTTTATTGACGCTGTCTTAATAACAAAGATTATTGGCGTATCGACCTTTCTCCAGTCTTGTCTGGCTCTACCAGAGCTACGAACAGTGTTGAAGTTATTATTTTAATTATTTAAATTTTAATAAATTTTATGGCATCGCGTTGCCGTTGTTATTGTTAGCGATATAAGCTTCGATTCAGATCAGCATAATGTTTAGATTCAGATCAATATACGCTTCGAATCCGATCGGTTCACGCTTTGATTCACTTCGATATACGCTTCGAGTCAGAACAGTACACTCTTTGATTCAGATCTGATGATCTTTATAGTATCTATAATGATACGAATCGATGATAAGTTTCATTAACATTCATCTAAGGCCCTATATTTTCCTAGTTATATCTGTCTACAAATCCATCTTTGTTTCGTTCGTGAATCGATTTAGTGATATCCATATGAAGACGACTTTATTCCATCCAAAACCAATCTACGGAACATTGTGATTCTCCATTGTAACCAATCACAGCTCAATCGCACGGCTACTATAATAGGCTACTATTCAAACGAGGTCACCATTCCATGGAATAGTTACTAATAGCTAGTAACTGATATTTGTCTCCGTTTAACTGCGAACATCTTACTCGCACGACTACTATCCTACTACGGAAGAAAGAAACCACTATTTGCATAGTTACTAAAATCTAGCAACTGTCGTGTTTCTTCATAGTAGTTGCGAATATCTTAGTCGCACTGCTACTAATATGCTGCTACTATTCCAACAGAGTAGCCCCAATGCTTGCATATTAGCCTAACTAAAACCGGTCCAACTGAAAGCACACCTTAGCACATCCGTCAGCTGCTCACCTTGAACGGGCTAAGTCTACGTGTGCTTACCTATGCGGGCTTACCTTCCGACAGACATCCCAGCTAGTAGGCCTACTAGACTCCGTATACTGCGTATATGTATCTCTCCAGTGGAGGGAAATAGGCGTCGATCCACTTGGAGCAGAGGGATCTGTTCCCCTCATAGTTTATGAAGTAATTTATTTTGTTGATATTTTGTGATCGGTGAGTGTTTTAAAAATGTCAAGATAAAATGAAAATATAATTTGGAATGGATATAACGCGTCAAGTTAGAGGAGAATTGAGTTGAAGGGCAGCGACATGGTAGCTAGGATGAAAGTAGTAAGGGTTTGTTATAATCTGTTTTATTGTAATAATAATGAAGCAGCTGCTCACAACATTGTTCAGAATAAGAGAAAGAGAACAGTTCACCGTCTGTATTTTTAATTCTATTTATATTAGCATAGCACCGCAGAAAAAGGTGTCTTAATTTTTGAGAAGATGCTACGTCATATCTTCAAGACTAACTAATCAATTGAATTATTGATAGACTTATTGATTGCTCCGTCATTTTTATTCCTTAATTACTGATTATTCCAGTAGCGGTAGTAACATATTACAAAATTGTATTATAATTTTCGCAATTATTTAACGCATTAATTTATTTAAGTTTTATTCATGTGCTTATGTACTGCAATAGATGGATTATACCCGCATTGCACGTTTGAACTGACCACATTACTACATACAGCCTTATAAAGTTAAAAATAAAAAATAAATAAAAACGAGATTTATGAAGAAATTATTGTTATTATTATGAAGTGTTATTTCAGCATAGCTCAGAGTGTGGTGGCAATGTCCCGTGTAGGCAAATGACGTTCCCCCTTGAAGAGCCATCGAAAGACGTTGAAACAAATATAAGGTCTCCAGTGGGTCGTGGTTGCATATTCATATTCATTTTAATATTCATATTGAAATTAATATTCCTATTGAAAACGATCCAATAGTTTAACGTAGGCGCTCCCGGCCGTTTTAATGATTAAGGCACCCCGGAAAAGGCTGATTTAGCTATTTATTTTGCATGAATATGGCAGAAAAAGGTGTCCTAATGTAAAAGCAGCAGAATTGTCTATTATGTCATATCTTCAAGATCATCTTATCAATTTATTTATTAACTGACAAACTGATTGCTCTGTATATTTTACATGATTATTCAATAGTAACAATCTTAACAAAATTCTATTACAATTCAGAACAGATTAATTTATGTAATTTAATTCGCTGATAGCAGCCTACTCTTTGCCGTTGGCATATCAAAGCAATATCATATCCTCAAGATCATCTAATCAATTGATTTATTAACTTACTTTCTACGATTGCTTCATTTATTAATTAATGATTATTCCAGTAGTAACATATTACACAATTCTATTACAATTTACATAATTCTTTAATGGATTAAGTTATTTAAATTTCATTCATGACATCTGCCTAACTTTTGTCGTTCACAAGTGGGACTGATATCCTGTGGATTCTGCCTTGTATCTTCCCTTCCTGTTTGTTTCCACTTAGTTTCTTACCATATCCACCGTGATTAATGAATAAAAATCTATGTACTCTGGTAGTGCCAGTCTTAAGCCAAAATAAAGGAGGGCAACGTCAACGTTCCTGGCACACATCAGCTGTCGTTAAACACCGGAAATTACTTCTGCCTCAGTGCTTCTTTAACGTCACCTATAGCCCAAACTGCATTATCTTTAAGTCTCTCAATTCTAACATCAGATCCTCAATGTTCATAATTGATTAGCTCCACTGGACTTGTGCCGCCATCTACCGCGGCCAATGTAACCAACACAGAGTGATTGCGTACAGTTACCATAGATAAGAAATCCTTGGTGTTCGTGGACGTATGACGGTCGGACAGAAAGATAAGACTAGCTAAACGCGATCCACTGCAGTAGGCCATCATTCAATCCTATAGACGTACAACAGATGGCGAACGCTATCTGGGCAATCGCATCACCACCTCTAACAGAAGATGCGGATGGGAGGGAGCAGAGGCTCTGCTACAGACGCTGAACTCTATCTAAACAATCTCATCCGATTTACGTCCACAGAAGATGCGGGGATGCAGCAGCAAGTAGATGATGGAACCACGCTTTCTCTGCATCCCAGATACAGGTCTTGAGGTTGGTTGGTTGGTTAGTTGCTGTTTTACGACATCGTGTCATAACAAAGATGATTAGCGTCGCCCTCCTCCTTTATCCTGACTTAGGACCGGCACTACCAGAGTACGAGCAGTGCTCCTTATCGATTCAGCATAAACATGTGGGCCCTGCGAGTGCATTCGGCGCTTTTAGGGAAACGAAAAGCAGCGTCGATATATTTCGTTTGTTATCGAGGTAGCCAGGTAAACAATGTGATTTGAGATAAGACCCATACCTGAGTGAATGCAGATCCTAAGACGGTAATACTACAAACAATCTGCTATGCTTTGTCTATCGCATGCTTTGTTTTGTCTACCTGAATAACAGGAATGCATGAAGGAAGGAAGGAAGGAAGGAAGGAAGGAAGGAAGGAAGGAAGGAGGAAGGAAGGAAGGAAGGAAGGAAGGAAGGAAGGAAGGAAGGAAGGAAGGAAGGAAGGAAGGAAGGAAGGAAGAAAGGAAGAGGTAATCAGGTCGTTAGGATAGGAAGGATTGTAGTGCTTCTGTCGATTTCTGAATCCGTGCCATGAATATCTTGTAGACTTTGCAGAAGAAAGAAAGCATATAAAACACACACCCAGACATTCCATGAACTAGAAGACTCCCGAACGAATGTCTCTCCCAACACCATCTATGTCTGTCTGAAGTTTGTCTGTCTGTCTCTTCCTTTGTCTCTTGCCTCACTTGCTGAAGTTGCTCTATGTCTCAATATCTGTCTCTTTCTGTCTCTCTATGTCTGTCACTCGGTGTGTCTGTCTCTGTGAAGGAAGGAAGGATCTCTGTCTGTCTCTGTCTCTGTATGTCTGTCTCTCTCTCTGTATGCACGCGTGAAATTAAATGTCTGTAAACAACATACATATGAATCAATGAATTAAAGCAGCAGAGGGTGATCTATTTGTTCCCCCGTCACGAAACATGGAATCTTTGAAGTGGTCGGTCCCTCATTCTGGAACTGGAAGGAATGCAGTCTGCGCCATGGCTTCTTCTCCATTCAATGTCTCTATTTCGCAAGCGGTTGAAGACCATTCTGTTCGACCGTGGTATTGTGTAATCAGATTGCGAAGGAAGGCGAGTTTCATCATGATGCGTTATATAAATATGCAAGGCAAATTTAATTACTGCAGATGCAGAGTTAAACAACGTCTTCTGTCTGCTACTGCTGTTGATTTCTTTAGATTTAATTTTCTGTTCTTTTCTCTTCTAAATCTGTTGCTGGTGTCCACTTCAGGAAGGAAGGAATAGTGCAGCTGATGCAATCCACCGATCCAAGCAGACTGATTTAAACATGTTAACATAGTCTTTTAATAGCTTAAAGTTTGACCGAAGGAAGGTATTTAAAGTGGAAGGAAGGAATCGAAGTAATTTCACCTTTGAAGAGTTTTCCCAAGGAACGAATATATAAATAAGTGAAGGAAATCTAATTACTAAGGAAGCAAGTTTAACGAAGTCTTATGAAGGAATTGCTGTTGAAGGTCTTTAGGAAGGAAGGTGGAAGGAAGGAAGGAATGAAGAAGGATAGGAAGTGTTTAAGGAAGGACCCATCTTAATGCAGGAAAAAGGATGGATGGAAGGAAGGAAGGAAGGAATGAAGGAAGGAAGGAAGGAAGGAAGGAAGTTTTGGCAGGATTAATGCAGGAAGGTTAACGAAGGAAGGAAGGATTTATAGGATAAGGAAGAAGGAAGGAAGAGGTGTCTAAATGAAGGAAGGAAGAAGTTAAGGAAGTTCGCCCGGATATCAGATCGTTATCGTATTATTTCCCTTGTAGTGCTTCTGTCGATTTCTACTCGATAGTTGTTCTGAGCCACGGGCCTGAATCCGTGCCATGAACATCTAAGTAGACAATGCAGCAGAAAAACGCATACAAAAAACACACCAGGACAGATCATGGACTAGAAGACTCCCGAACGAATGTCTCGCCCAAAACCAATCTATGTCTGTCTGTTTGTCTGTTTGTTTGAGTGTCTCGTCTCTAGATTCTGTAGCCCCAGGATGCCGTTAAATATTGGATCCATGTCTCAAGTTGATGAGTGACTTCGCTGATCTGCCTTCTGAAAAAGGTTTGGAGGATTGCGTTACTGTCTCTGTGGCTCTCTGTTGCTAATCTACTTATCGTGTTCGTAAGTATATCTATCTCAAATTAAATCTAATCCAATCTCTATAGGTCTGTAAAGGTCTTTCTGCTGGAATGGTTCGGTAAATGTCTGTAAAAGCAACATACATAGACATGAATCAATGAATTAATGCAGCAGAGGGTGATCTATTTGTTCTCCCAGTCACGAAACATGGAATCTTTGAAGTGGTCGGTCAGGAATTCTGGAACTGGATCTGATGGGAATCTGTGATAATTTATGAGCTTCTTCTGGGTGTCAATGCCTCTATTTCGCCAGCGGTTGAAGACCATTCTGTAGACCGTGGTAATGAGATCGGGAACACCTTTGACGAGTTTTCATCAAGAGGCGCTATATAAATATGCACTTACACATTTAATTACTGCTGATGTAGATGCAGAGTTTAACGACGTCTTACTGTCTGCTATTGCTGTTGATGTCTTTAGATTTAATTTCTAAAATGATTTTTATCGTGACGTCTAAATCTCTTGGTTTCCGTTTAAGTGTTTAACAACATCTTCTCAGCACTCATACATAAATCTTGCGCAGACAAATTGGATTCATTAGTTTAACGGCACTTATGACAAGCTTATGGAATCGGGGCCTGCCGATATAGTTAAGTTTACTGGCATATTACAGCTCTTAAGGTCAGGTTAGGTGTTGTGATGGTACGCTATGTTATTTATAGTTTAACTTTAAACCGTTTAAAAGGTGTCTAAATGGTTTTCTCAACTACGTTTTTGGACTGCCTCGCCCGTTGATATCAAACCTACCTCATCGTATTATTTACTTTATAGTAAGTAAATTGTGATAACGAATATATTTGAACGATATGGGTAAACCGTTTTAAAGGTATCTAAGTGGATCAATGAATCAATTGATTAGCTAATCGTGAAGATATGACATACTAAACGTTAGTAGTGGTCTTTTAAAAAATTAAGACATACAATGGCTTTTTCTGCTGTCTTCTTGGAAAAATAAATAAAATTAAGGCAACTTTGATTGAGTGATTATTCGCTTACAGTGTTCTGAAAAAGGTTGGCAGTGAATGCGTTATTGTTGTGTAGAGCTGTGACACTTATGTTGCTGATTTACTTGTCGTGTTCATAAGTATGCATAGTCTAGTCAATTTAAATCTAATCTAAATCATCTAATCACTATTAAGGTCCTTAGGCTTCATGCCATATAATAAAACAGATTATAAAATGAAGCATATCATAAAATAATACTATGTAACTAAATACAACATAACATCATCCTCTCAAATGTTATCTATTCCATAGTCAATACATGCAGACAGACAGGCAGAGAGAGCGAGAGACACACAGAGAGATATGGAGGCAGGCAGACAGACAAATACAGGGTATCTCGTGCGAAAGGTGAGCTAAGCTACAAAGCTGGAGTGTAGTTGGGAATAAAAGAACTGGGGTAGACGCATGGGTGTGTGTGGGGAGGGGGAAGGACAGATGATGAAACGAACGCGTAGATCATCATTTCTACTTCCCGCATCACTTGCATCCGAGACAGCTGCTGCTCTTCGTAGTCTATAATTAGATCGGTTGCAGAGCTTGGTACGTGTGCACCGCAGCTGCAGCTCAACCTCGAAGGAGATGTATTGTGTACACGTGTCCATCCATGTAACATCTCATCACAGAATGTTTGAAGGCACACAAAGAAATGCACGCACGACAAGAGAGTACAGTTTCATGGAGTTGGTCCAGAATTACATATAGACCTATTCTTAGAATATGTTTTATTATTGTTGCTTTGCATGGAATTGTGGGATGCCAATAGGTCAGGAGGTCAAGGAAAGGCGCTGTACGCCTGAAGAAAAAGAAGAGGAACGTTTATAAGAGGAACAATTTATTATAAGAAGGAGATTCTTAGGAAGAGGAAGATTCTTAGGAAGAGGAATGTTAAACACAATTATGTTAAGAGGAGGAAAGTTAAGAAGACGAATATATTGAAGAAGAGTGAAGGAAAGAATGGAAAGACGTAGAACAAGAATATGGAAGTGAGGGAGGAGGAGGAGTAGGAGGAGGTGGTGTTGGAGAACAAGAACAAGAAAAACCGAGAAAATGCAGTCTTTTACTCTAGCCTTAATGGGTAGTAAGTGCTAAAACGTGATTGCTTCTTCATATTCTTTGCCTCGGCATATCCAACGAGAGATCTCGAAACAGATTTCTTACAGGGATTTCAATCCCCGACCTCTCTTTTGAAAGTCCATAACCATAACCACTTCACTATTGCGCTCTTATATGGTTACATTTGATGACGTTTGTTTATCGACGCAATTATAACAAAGATAACAAAGATAATTGGCATAATGGCAAATCAGTGCAGAGACGGACTTATCCAACTGTATCCACTTACATCCACTTATCCACTCTTCCACTTATCAATATATATATATCACTATATATAGTCACTTAAATCCACTTATTATATGTTTGTCCGCTTATATCCAATTACATCCACCTTTATACCCACATATACACTCTTATACTCACTGACACCCTCTTAACAATCTTCAGCCCATAGGCCTAGTTTTCTTTACCGCTACTCAATATTGCCAAAAATAATTGATTGAATAATGGTAAAAATTATTTATTTATACCTTAATGTTAAACCATTTTAAAGGTGTTTAAATGGAGGTTCTTCATCGACGTTATTGTTATTGGACTACCCTCGGCTCTTGATGTCAACCCTACATTGTCGTATAATTTACTTGATATTATTACTTGTCTTATCGCTCGATGTCTCCGGATTTCTTCTGGATCCAAAAAAGCTAGGTAGCAGGAAAATCAGTTTGATCACACGCTTTGAATTGTATGATAGATCAGAAGTTATTATGCCTGAGGAGAAAATTCGTTCAGATTTCGCAGATCCGTTGACTGGTAGTTATGTAATGTCTGCATAGCGACGTTGTCTCATTACAAAGACGATTAGCGTCGCCCTCCTCTTCTATCGAGGCTTCTGACTGGCACCATCCGAGTGTAAGGCATCGGAGCAGTTACCTGGCGGGATTTGGTTTTAACGGTTTGGGGGCATTTTCTGGCATCATTTTAGGAAATTGTTCGTAGTATTAAGGAATCCCACGACTGAGATTATCGCTGTTGACCGATTTAATATGATGATGATGATGATGATGATGATGATGATGATGATGATCATCATCATGATGATCATCATCATCATCATCATGATCATCATCATCATCATCATCATCATCATCATCATCATCATCATCATCATCATCATCATCATCATCATCATCATCATCATCATCATCATCATCATCATCATCGTCATCGTCATCGTCATCATCGTCATCGTCATCATCATCGTCTTCGTCATCATCATCGTCATCATCATCATCATCATCTCCTGATCCGCCATTTAGCGGCGTTGGGTGCAAATAAATGTTCTTTGTCCTCGGTCATTTCTCTATAATTCCCTTTAGTGTTAGTCCATGAGACTTCATTAAATATTGTCTATTCAGCGTGGTCTTTGTTTGTTTGTTTCCTTTTTCTTCGGATCATGTATAGGGAACTGTGTGGAAATTCTTTGAACTTGGTCCAGAGACTCTGAACATCCATGTCATCTGTCAGCTGCCGACGGGAGCCCGTTAGTTGGCTCTACGTGGTGCCCGCCATTGATGACTCCTCCAGTTTACTGTGCATTGTTTTGCTATCCCATGTAATAGTGCAGGTGTAAATGACCTCGAATAGTCCAGCGCATAGAGCGCATCTGATTTCTTTGATTCTTTCGGCTGCGCTATATAAATGTCCGATTGCAATTACAACTGGTGTTCTATTCACAATGTTCAAACCATCGGAATTTTCGCTTAACGACTTTGTCTGGATGGATGGATCCAGAGTTTAATCCACAGCTCCACAGCTTATGACAACAAAGCCCAGATCTTTTGGCATATTAGAGCTTTAACGATTTCATACCTCTTATTAAAGACAAAGACCTTTATTAAAGGTGTCTTATTTGAATTTTGTATTTCAAAGTCCCACATTCAAAGTAACCCTGCAAAGGGTCCTGACAACAACGTAAGACGTTAAACGCTGAAACTGTTTCATTTTAGGAAAACTCCAGCGTTGGAAGAACGAGTCGATAAGACAGAGGTAAAGAAAGCCAAAGAAACATGTCAGATGATAACTCCAAAGATATCAACGATCCTTCGTTACGCCGTTGTAATATGCCAAAACTAATCTTTGTCGGCGGCAACGGCCTATGATGTCATAAGCTGCCGTTAAACTGCGGATCCAATCCAATCATCAATTTCGTCGTTCATCAATTTTAAATTTCAACTGACTATTCAAGTCTAATAATGCTGTGACTTCTTCGTTTAGGGAGCTTTGATACGTGGGATATCGACTCTGGTAATCTGAAAAATTGCGCTACAAAATATTTAGTTTTTCTCGCTCACCCTGACGCTTATTGTGTCCCAAAGATACTTAATCGAGTCTTTAGAGGGTCTCTGAAAACTGCTGCTCTCGGTAGCCTAGTGGTGTTCATTTAAAAACAAAGAATTCATCTACGAGCAAATAATGCTCAGAAAAACAAGAAAAATTATCCCGCGAAAACGTATATTTCAGGTTAGGTAAAACCTGGCAACCTTAAGATAACGTTAAACAGTTAAGAACTCAGCTTTCTAATTAGACACCCTTAAAACGTTTTAACCAATGTTATAATTAAGCGCAGTTAAGGTCGACTTTGTCTCTCGTCGTTGAGCTTGCTATGATAGTTAATTCCATCACTGCCGTTTTCGGGTAGTGCCAGCCCCAAGTATAGATCAAGAAGAGGGGCAACATCGGCGACCCTGGTAGCCGAAAGATGTCGCTAAGCAGTGGGAACAACTAACAGGCTGATAGATATCTTCACGTTAGCTTAATTACTTATTGTTTTGTGTTGCATATATTCATGACGTCGTCCGCTTTGATGTAGTTGACAGTATAACATCAAGTTTGTTTGCAATGTAATCAGGGAGAGGGAACGGAGAAGGGAAGAAGAGGGAAGTTGGCGGCATAGGAATAGTCGATTGATCACCATCACTTCCTTTTCTGAATGATTATTTGGTGATTTATTGTTGCCTGATCCGTTAATCATGGGTGCCGTGTCGGTTTTCCGTCAGCGAAGAGATTAATATCTGTTCCATGTGTACCCGGCGGCTCGAGGGATAGCAGGACCTGCATCTACAGCTAATTAGGGACTTCTAAGAGGCGGTGTAATCGTGTACTGCAATCGTTTGACCCTTGTTAAGACTCGCTCTACATGACGCTTAGTGCGTCCCCCATATACTTAATATAGAGCCTTTGGGGCCTCTGAAAGCTCCGCCATTATCATACCATTACCCTACATGTGGTAGTGAAAGTCCGAAGCTTAGTGAAAGAAGGAGGGCGACGCTAATGATCTTTGTAATGTCGCAGTGTCGTTAAGCAGCAACTAACCAAACAACCGATTCTAGATTTATTAAAATTCCTAATGTATGGAAAACTTCAACGATCCTGGCAACCGTTAGATGTCGCTAAACACTGAATGAAACAGCTTCTTAACCCGTTAATGACCACTTTTTATTCAGTGGCCAGATTTTTATATCCTTTGGTACTTTGATTCCTTGTAATGAAAGTACATCAGGGCCAAAAATGTGAACAGATATCTTTATTGGTTGTTGAGATATCCTGGTGTCCTTTTAAAAGGACGCTGAGCACATACGAGACAAAACGCTACTTAGAATCAACTGTGTTGTTATATGGCATGTCACAGTTATAGAAACAGCTGTGCAATGCCAAAACAAAAATGATACTGATCAGTTGGACTTAGTATCATAGTGCCAATGTTGTTTGATGTTATGTCAGTATCTGACAGCATTGAGTACTGACTAAATCCATTGTTTCAGCTTTCAACATGGTGCGATGGTAACATTTCAGTTCATTTACTGTGGAAGGTGGCAAAGCATGTAAGGTAACATGACATTTTCTACACTGCCTTGAAACTTTTTTGCCACAATGTCCACACTTCCTCTGCTTTGGAGTGCATTCGATGGTGTGATCCATGTGGTCAAATCTTACATCTGGCAGCACTCGCGTTCTCTGCAGTAGGCAGGTTCCATGCTTGCTGTCTAATCGGGTTGAATATCTGAGAAGGTAGGCATTGACAATGCTCATTGTAAATTCCAAGAAGTTGAGTTTCTGAGTCTCATTGGAAGGACTGTGTCTATACAGCAACCAAGCATTGTTAACAGATGCGCTGACCAGGAAGGAGAAGACTGGCCACCACCACTTCTTGGTGCGGATAGATATCCAGTAGGTTGCAATGTTTTGGTCGAAATGATCAACTCCACCCATGTATTTGTTGTAGGCACTGACCATATGTGGCTGAGGGACAGAGATGACCTTCTTGTCCGTGTTTGACCAACGTCTTGTTTGACCCAATGGCGCTGCAGAATGACAGTTTGAAGCCAGTGTATCAACTTTTTTCTTGTCATGGCTTTTGCGACAGCTGCGTTCAGTATGTCTGGCTGATGCTCCGAGTACATGCAACTTCTTGGGAGAATGGCATAGCCACTGAGCAACAGAATTGCAAGGAACAATTTCATGTTTTCATTGTTTGGTTCAAAGGAGTGATCATCTTTCTGTTCTCTTGCATACTTCTCACTATTTGTGACCATTAGACTAATGACATCATCATCAAAGAAGAGTTCAACCAACTCAACAGGGCTCCAGTCAGGTTTACAATAAGAAACCTGGGTTTATCTGCAATCATACCAGCACATGTAGAATCCTCAGATGGATCTCCACTTCTCCATTTCCAGGTTGACTGTTCAGCATTTTTTTAATCAAATTTCTTTTGTTTTGGAGCAGCAGGTGAGATGGTGGAAGTTTGTGGAGTCGTAAGAGCATCGTCACCTGAACTGTCCGTTGAATCTTCATCCTCCTGTATTTCTGTTGGTTTGTAAGACGCTGTGTGGATTCTTGCTTCAGTTTCAGCAGATAGTTGAGCACGAGAAAGGTGATTGGTGTTACATCACATCGCAATCTTCAGCAGACACTTCATCATCTGATGGTGGAGTTATGAAGATGTCAGCGGACACAGCGGCATGGGCATCTTCAATCATTGCGACCACTTCTTTCAATGTGTACCTATAAAAAGACATTAGAAACTGTTCATTTCTTTGAAAGTGCATGCCCACCATAACCCTGCTTCTGGTTCTCTGATCTATCGGAGTTCAACCCGGCTTTCCAATGGAACATGATTTTGGATTGCGACTTCGCATGAAGCGATCATCGTCTGATGTCTAAGATATTGTAAAAACGGCGCTATAGAAGCCATTAGATTAGATCAGAGACACAATGACCATAGAATTAGCAAAGTCAGGCAAGATACTAAATTTGGGACATGAATAATAACGAGTGTTTACAACGGAAGCCTGTCAGTGACCGTTTTGCACATTCAACCAAAACCCGTACCCATTCGTGCTCAGTGTCCTTTTAAAAGGACAGCAAGTTTTCGCCTAAATTTTCCATAACGAAAAAAATTTTGTTTGGCAAAATGAAATGATCATGGTAAACAGTCATCTATTAGCTACACAAAACTCCAAAATAAACTATTTTATACAATCGCTAATTAGTAAATATAAATTACCATTTCTTCTTGATTGGCGGCATTTCTGGAATCAAATATTTCGCAACTTCGAGTGTTAAAAACACAAGTAAAATCAAAAACTTGGAGAAATTTCTGCACGGCTATTTGTTTACCAACATCTGAGGGATGGTAGAAAACAAAGACTTTGTATTAGCATGATCTGACATTAAAAATAAGTAAGCAAATATAACTGTCCTTTTAAAAGGACGCGGTCATTAACGGGTTAACTTAACACGCTTAAAACGCTCCAAACGATGTTATAATTGCGTACAGTTAATATCGTCGTTTTAGTGGGATCCATTTTTTTATGTTTTAATGATGTTACAAACTGCTCCAACTTATTTAGTTAATTCATTCCATCGCTGCAATTTTTGGGTGGTGCCAGCCCCAAGTGTTATAAAGATGAGGGGCTACGTCAACGGCCCTGGCAGCCGTAAGATGTCGCTAAACACTGGAGACTACCTCCTTTGGGTAGCTTTTGGGTAGATGCATGTTCACCAGAGTGCTGGTACTACTACCGCTGCTGGGTTGGTATTAGAGTATATTCATCATGGATCTGCAGTATCAACATTAAGGACGAGGTTCAAATCTCCGCAAGAGTAGAAAGATATTTCAACACTTCTATACGGTCTGTCCGATAGTTGGTGATGTTGAGGTCTTTGAACTTAAGGCTCAGAAGTTTGAACTTGATTACCAACAGTAGTCTAATTTCTGGTTTCCTTACAGAACAGACTTCCTCTGGACTTTTCCAACGACTTTTGAATTTTGGAGTAAGGTTTCATCTGAAGCCGGGTGCCGTGTGCACTCTTGTAGAGGAGGGGGAGGAAAGAGTAGGAGGAGGAGTGAATAAGTAAGATGCATGTACGCAGAGTGCGGTTATGCAACTGGTAGAATAAAGAATATGCTTACTTACTTAGAAAGATACCTCTGTAATGACGTCGCCTATGAAATGGTTGCCTTTGCTGGACGCTATTGATGGAAAGATCAGACAGCGAGAAAGAGGACTGGCCTCATCAAACGCATCGCTCCCTGTTTAGATTATCATGATTTGGGTCAGTTAGTGTTCAGAGTTTAAGGCTCACAAGTTTCAACACTGATTACACAGCCATTACCTCATTCTGGTTCCATGCCAACCGTACTTATAAAAGACCATGGATTTTCAGCTGAAGTCAGACGCATTGAGTGATCTTAAGTTGTTGCGGAAAATCCGATATAAAGGTGTCTAAATTGCGCGGTATTTCATTTGAAAAAATTAACTGTTTAGCGACATCTTAAATGACATTATTAATAGAACCTACCTTTTTTCTGGGATAACTCTCCATACATACCTCGATCGATAAGCTCGGTTTATCGATCGACGTAGCAAGCATTAAATGCGACGATTACTGTTGATCATAATGCTCGAACCGCCTTCAGTCGGCGATGCGGCGTCTGATTCGTCTGCGGTACCTGCCAGAGGACAGTCCATCGGTTGAATATCTTTGCCACACTGCTGACTCACGCCTCTTCTCTGCGGTCTTGCGAAACCCGGGGCATGTACTCCATGGGCTACTTCCCCAAAAAACCCGCTCCCATACTCCCTGCGCCCGAAATTACATGACCGTTTCATTCCGCAAGCGGACAATATCACACGCAGATCGTTTATAATGAGAATGTTATACTCTGTATAAATGTATGTAAACCAAAGTGCGGATATGCAATTGGTTCAATAAAGAATATACTTCCTTAATTACTTAGACACCTTTAATAAGACACATCATTTTATTATATTAATCATCGGTTGAGTAAGTCAACTACGTGCAGATTGGCTTCGACAAAATACAATCGTAAAAAGAAACATTACATTTATTTTGATTTAATCCAACGTTAACGAAACTGGATTGAATTCACAGTTTAACGGCAGCTTACGACAACAAAGGCCGTTGCTGCCGACAATTTGTTGGCATATTACAGCTCTACGGCGATTAATGTCTAGGCTATGATTTCGTGTAGTCCTGTAGTTACTCTGCAACACAAACACCGCACAGAGACTATGTAGGCCCTACTAATCCATGTGTGGAAGACAGATAATCTTGCGACCGCAGACCCTATTACGTCACGATGTACTAAGTCCTATGTATGTCTGCGACGTGGCTAATCGTATGTGTCGTCGTACATGTATGTGGTGATCCTTCTGTCACTACGTGCCTTAGGTCAGACAACTGATCCATATCCTACACTGAACCTCTACTGTAACAGACGCTGGAATAAACATCCCTCTGAATTTCGTCTATTCTCAGTTCCTCCTTCAATACCGCCACTCATCCACCTGCCTCAGACTTATCACCCAACAGGATTCCCACTTCAAATAGAACTCTCACCTCTTCAAGAATTCCTAACTTAATTCTTCTGATACTCTGCCTTTGAAGCTTGCTGGTCCTCAACGAAACCTGCCTTAGCAGCCACTCTACCTCCTCTCTCTCTCTTCTCTCTGGCATCCACGCTCAGATCTAAACTCTTAAAGACGTATTTTTTCAGCTGTTTGATGGCCACGTGTTGAGCGCTTCTGAGAGACTCTTAAGTGGCGCTTTATAAATGTTTTGTTACATTACATTACATTATCTCCACTGGACATCGATCTCTGGGCATCCCTCTGAGGTTCTGATACGAAACAGCGCTCTCGTGAATAAGCTGGTGCCCTGCGCTCAGCTTAAATGTAGCACTACAGAAATTTGGAGACTAAGATTACAATTGCTATCGGCACTCTTCAAAATATAACCGTGAAATACGGGACCGAATTCTTTGAAAGTGCTGTTGAAGAATAAACACAAATCTGCACTGCGTGTACAAAAATACAAGTTCAATTTAGACACCTTAAAATAGAACCTGTCAGCGATTATAATAACCGTGAATCGCGTTCAATCGCTGGATTAGATACAGCTCACATCTCGCCTGTAGAAAGTGTAATAAAATTAATTAATGATATCAACTGCCTTTGGTGCCGTAAAATATCATCAAATTAATTAGATTAGATTAAATTAAATAATAACTTCGTCACTGTCCGTATTCAGACAGTCCCATGCCTCTGGAAAACGTCGTTCAACGCCAACTAAACAAACAAAATAATGTAAACTGGATTTAACACCTTTAATAAGACATTTATCGTGTCAATATATTCAGATGGCCTCAACAGTTTGTGTAGGCCTATTTGTGTATTAGTTTTGTGTATTTGCGGCCTTTGATGTCATAGGACGACGTTACACTTTGCAATAATAATAAGTTTGTGTATTTAACTGTGTCCATGGTAGTGCCAGTCCCAAGACCGGAGAAAGCAAAGAAATTGAAAAAGTCTTCAGTTGCAGTCGATTCAAAGGGCTTATATTCTACCGCTTCGTTTTCTTAGCCTTGGAATGTATGTAAGTATGTATCTGGATTTTCATAAAGCATAGTTTAGGAAGTCCTCAAAAGCATACGAGGGTGAGTGGCCATTAACCTTCGGGCTACCAAGGTTTTTGTGACATTGGCTACCAAGGGGAGGGGCGGTTACCACCCCTTCGGATTTTTGGTTTGGTTTCACATATCATACCAAGTAATACAGCAATTGATTCAGCATTCATTTATGAACAAAATGGTATATTTAGTTGTCAATTATGTGAATGCACCTCGAAATTACAAATTTTTTAACAACGGAACCGTCCTAATTAGTGATATTTATATTATTGCGTACATCTTGTACTTGTTGGATAAACAAATATAAAATTATGTGTGTTTTGAAACTGATCTATGTATCCAAGAACATTATAAATATAATCAGGCTTCATTTATAACAATAGCCTACAAACTAGTCCATAGTCTGTGTTAGGTGAAGCGAAATCTAAAGGCAACATGAAACAAGACTTGACGTTATTGTTCACGGCAGTCAAATATGTCGGTGGTCCTTTCATTTTTTGCAAGTTACTCCCGTTGTTTTGTGCGAATCCTTCCTGTAAGCTAGCTTCTCACTTCATTTTCAGTATCAGTTTCAGTTTATATAAGTTCTAAATCTGTAGCTATTGACAAACGTTTACGTAGAAATATCGGTTTACGTTGTGATGCTGCATTCAGCCATTTTCACACAAATAACGCGTATTATTGTTTATTTTGATCACTTCCAGTTTTCAAAAGACAAATAAGTAGGCAAGCAAATGAAGCCATGCATTCCCTCTAAAGAATGGCATATTTGTTTCTTTTCCAGGAAAAATAATGAATACGCAATAGTCGGAAAACTAAGGGGATGGTATCCACCACCCTCTGGTTCCTCGGCTATATCGGGTATAACTTTTGAATGGCGTGAGATACCACCATGATGTTTACCTCAAAATGTGCGCAAATGAACCTCCTACAGCTACTTAAAATGTCAAAATTATATTCCATATGGAACAAGTTGGCGAATGGTTAATATATTCATATGCAAAGGTTCTTAAGATCGCAGATTACGCATTCAATAGGCCTACAGTACAGTTTACTCTTAAGCTAGCTGGACCCTGGGAACAAAACCTAAGAGCGGACTCTAGTCAATGTCTTGATTGCTTGCACATTTATTCCCAATCCAAATCTATTGCTAGTTTCGTAAATTCTTCTAGGTCTATCTATTTCGGCAACTCTGCAACCAAGTCAATGTCGTAAGCGGTACGAAATAAATTATATGCGCTAAATCATAGTTAGATTCATTTGCAAGTAACAAAGAACATATATATATATATATACGCTGAGCTTTATTAAGTGGGTCAGCGAATAGCAGCAGTCAAAATTATAGTGAGGCTATGTATAGGTAGAGCCTAGAGTAAAATTATAATAGCCTATTTTCATTGTGCAACTTCAACTGTTTAGTAACTTTAGTTCGATCGATATTACAACTGCGATCAGGTAGACTATATTTGCAGGAGTTTGTCGTATTTACTCGATCAAAATTGTTTTTCGTCCACATATATATTAGAACATTTACATTTGATAGCAAACTAAAGATCCGTTTAGGCTACGCTATATAGACCTATGCCAATAGAGAAATCGAAAGTGCTTTCGATTTTAGGATCCGTGTACATTAGAAAATGGCTACGAAAGATTTAGACAGTGGTGATATAGCCAAGCAAGATGATCTCGACGATATGATTACATGTTGTATATGCACCGAAGTCTACACCGATCCGAAAGTCTTGCCATGCATTCATACATTCTGCATGAAGTGCATCCAAGAGACTGGGCTTACAGCCAACAAAGGACCTGGAGATGAGATGCCTTGCCCAATCTGTAGACGACTTTTTAAGATTCCACAAGAAGGATTTCCAGGACTTCCCAAACATTTCTTCATTGAGAAGCTGATACAATTGGCAAATGTTTCAGATCAGTCGGCGTCTTCAAGAGCTCTATGCGATGCATGTGTAGAGGAAAATAAAGAAGACGGTAGAGAAATAAGAGCAGCTGACACGTTCTGTGTTGATTGCAAACAGAAGTATTGCGCAGAATGCAGCAGACAACATAGAAAATTTAAATTGAATCAGAATCATAAATTGGTAGAAATTAATGAACATGACAGTGGTCAAAATTTGATGACCGATTCGGCATCAAATGTTTGTGAACAACATGGACAAACGGTTCTGGATGTATATTGTGCTGATTGCAAAGCAATTGTTTGTGCCATCTGTTTCATTGACAACCATAATGGTCATAGAGGTTCTCATGTTAGCAAATTTAGGAAACAGATCGAAAGCAATATTCAAGCAATAAAAGAATGTGGATCAGCAGCTCAGATGAAGCAGGCAGAGTTCCTGGAGATGAAGGAAAACATACAGGAAAGAGTGACAAAAGTAGAGTGTGATATAGGAAATAGAAAAGAAATACTGAAACAGTTGATAGATAAGCATGAAGCCTCTCTTCTACAAGGTCTATGTTCGACAAGACAAAGCAAACTGAAAGAAATCCAAATGGCAACAGATGATATTGATACATATCTATCTTGCTTAGAAACTTACAATTCTTACTGTCGGAAGATAATGGCTAAAGGATCAGCTAGCGACATCTGTCGTGCATTTTCCGACTTATGTGCAAGAGGGGTGGAGTTGCAACAACAATGCCAGTCCATGATTGAAAGAGAAATTCAGTCCATCAATTTCCGGTTAAAAAAATCAGAAGTCGATGCGTCTGTAGAAGAAAGCTGTGTGAACGTCATTGGCGAAATCGAAGGTAAGCGGCTTTCTTTGTAGGCAGTTTCACAAGCTTACGCAATTCGAGTGTAGAAAATAGCATTTCCCTATTATTTATCATAATAACAGAAATACATAGAGTTGAGGATAATCTATTATATATATATATCAATCTTTTATTCACCAAATATGGTAGCATAGAAAAAGGAAAACACAGTTATGACTATGCAGCATTCTCAGGACAGCAGACCTGCGTATACTACACTAATTAGAAAAATTACATACTAAAAGTTTCATTACTACAAATTATACTATGTGCATATAGGAGATCACACACAAAATTTACAACAGTGTTCCCTATAATTGAACCTCTTCGAAAGAGTCTTGTTTTTCTTGACAGCCAGCTTGACCTTGTGTTCCAGTCAACAGACATAATTTATGCAGGTCATAATATGATATTTTGCATTCTTAAGAATATCTGACATTATGGTCGAGATATTGTGTGATGTGAACTTGTGATTCCCGTTGCCAGTCGTCTTTCTTTCTCGTCTCTTCGACGCTACGTAATTCTTGAATTTCAAACATGGTGGCTTATCTTCTGAGAACTTTTGGCTCTGCATGCTGGGGAAGTAGATTATAATTTTTGACTTTAGTTATCTCTGATCTGTTAGCTCGTCGATTAAGGCTTTTTGTTTTTAATGACTATCATGTTGTCAGTGCTCGAGTGCTTGCTTTTACATGAGCCTACGTACATACAAACTTACACACATAATCATACATAAGCCTGCGTGGAGTGCATGCATTTACATACATAGGCCTACATACATACACATATTATTCATTCTGTTTAATCAACATCCAATTAAAGTCTCTCTTATCAACTCTTTAACGACGAGTTGCATTGTTTCACTGTCACTTTAGTAAAATCTCCTCCTTAAAATGTTAAGGTGCTTCTTGTGTTTCTGAGAGTCGGGCCTAATCCAGTAGTAATACTGTAGGTTCTAATATTTATCTGGTGAACCATGCTTGTCATGTAGAGTTAACTATTTCATAGGCTTTAATGTATAATAATGTTCATATCTAAACGAGTGTTTTATGCGGTTTGATTTCATAGCCATCTTTTATAGGCGAGGAAATGCCGGGTCACGGGATAAGCGCTCAGTGTATAAGACAATTAAAGCCCCGTTCAAGCGAAAATTAGACAGAATGAACTTCTGAGTTCTTCATATTATTTAAAAAATTAGTATGATGGAGTCCATTGTTTGAGCACAAAGCAGACCTAACAGGGGCGAAGCCACGAAAAAATTTCCGAGGGGTTTAAGTTTGGGGGTGGGGTTCCATTGGAAACTGTCGTATTTTTCTTCATTTTTACTATTTAATAACAACAATGAATTTGTTTTAGAAACCACTCTCTAAATGCGTCCATGAGGGCTATTAAAAATAACTTTTCCGTTTTAAGGCATAACGTACGCATTTCTGTGCAAGTAAGTAAGTATATTCTTTATTTATCCAACTGCATAACCGTACTTTGGTTTACATGAAATTAAACATTATAAAACATCCTTGTTAAAAAGTGTTCCTCATTAAGTTATCCGCCAGTGGGACAATTCGGTCATGCAGTCTGGGACGCAGGGAATATGGGGGTGTCCTTGCAGGAGGTGGAGCGAGTTCAGAACATGGCCCGGGTCTGTCAAGGCAGCAGTAAAGAGGTTCCCATCTGCCGTTCTATACAGCTGTTCTAATGTTGGATTATCCTCTGGTAGGTAGCGTAGTCGGAACATATTACGGTCCATCAAGGACTGTAGTCTATAATAATTATTGCGCTCCTGCTGTCCAACAAAACGCCACCATGCCGATGACGCAAAGGCATATAAATAGGTAAGGGCACATTATCGTCATCTATAGGTTATTGTTGTTATTTTCAGAAGAGATTGACTTGAAGACAAAGGAAAGAAGCAAACAAAGTAAATTTGCAGAACAAAGTAACGAAACTGATCTTGTGTGAAAGTAAAACAAAAAAATCGACAGAGAAAGAGAGTTAGGGAATGAAAAATTATCTTTAAAATGCGTAATAATCTATCTATCTATCTATCTATCTATCTATCTATCTATCTATCTATCTATCTATCTATCTATCTATCTATCTATCTATCTATCTATCTATCTATCTATCTATCTATCTATCTATCTATCTATCTATCTATCTATCTATCTATCTATCCATCTATCTATCTATCTATCTATCTATCTATCTATCTATCTATCTATCTATCTATCTATCTATCTATCTATCTATGGAATTTATATAGCGCCCCTTCAAGATAATTACTCAGAGGCGCTCCCGACCCAGGCCCGGTCAAAGAGGAAGGTCTTAAGTAGTCTATAGAAAGAATCAGAGAGGTCTCGCGGGAGAGAACGAAGGTCTGAGGGGAGGCTATTCCAGAAAGAAGGACCAACGATCGAGAAAGCCCGACGCTGTCAGAGCGAGCATGCGGAACTATGAAGTCAACTCTAGAGGCCGAGCGCAGAGATCGGCGACCAGAGCATGCCGAGGTTAAAGTGAAGAGCTCCCGGAGATAGACAGGTGATCTGCCCAGAACACTGCAGTAATAATAATAATGATGATGATGATGATGATGATGATGATGATGATGATGATGATGATGATGATGACGACGACAACAACAACATCAACAACTGCAACAACAACAGCAACATCAACAACAACATCAACAACAACAACAACAACAACAATAATAATAATAATAATAATAATAATAATAATAAGAATTTTTATTATTATTATTATTACTATTTTATTTTCGCCAGAGGTAGAAATAATCCCTCAGGCTCTAAGGAACTATCTGAAGAGCGTTTTCGTTCTGAGGTTAACGGTCTTCCTAATTATTATTATTATTGTCATTATTATTATTATTATTATTATTATTATTATTTTGAGCCGAGGTAAACATGATCCCTCAGGGACTTCAAGATTAATTAAAATGATAAAAGTCTGGAACGGTTATTATTATTATTATTATTATTATTATTATTATTATTATTATTATTATTATTATGTTATTATTATTATTATTATTATTATTATTATTATTATTATTATTATTATTATTATTATTATTATTATTATTATTATTATTATTATTATTATTATTATTATTATTATTATTATTATTATTAGTAGTAGGCTAGTAGTACAGTGGTAGTAGTAGTAGGCCTAGTACAACGTTAAAACATGGGTCCATGTGGCTGTTTGGGGCCGCAGTTCGTAAAATGCCAGAAAAGCCAATATAAAGAATAGCAGACAAGTCATTGGTGATACAGTCGACCGCGTCATTGGTAGTGGCAGACGAAGGTCATCGCGCACTGAAGAAAACGTTGCTGTTGCCCAATATTGCCAGCGCCTCTAGGCTTGCGTGCATGCAAAAGGAGGACATTTTGAACATCTTCTTTAATTAAACAATCAAACCATACTACTGTGATTTTCTTCACAAAAATATTAAATACTGTTTTCATGTTACAAGTATTTATATGAAATACAAAGTTTGGCTTACTTTTTATTGAATCACGGTGTATGTTCCTTTCAGCCTAGTTGGACGCATCTAGATAAATATACAGTAGGCCTAATAGCAGTACAGCTGTTCATTACTTTAAGATACTGTTAGTTGACAATATTTTTGTATATTTTCAGCTGAACTTCGATACAAATCGGATCCAGTTTTAGTTGAGACGATCATAAAAAAAGCCAGCCAAAAAAAGTCAGGTTGGTTTGGAACAGCAGAAGAAAGCAAAAGGATCAAAGGATTGACAATCTTAGACAAAGAATTGTTTGTTGTGAGTGAAGAAAGTTCAGAAGTTGAAGTTTATGATTCGATGAAATTCAGTTTCAGCCGTCAATGGAATTTGAGGGAATTAATTAATCCTTATGACATAGCATCCTGTAACAGAAATAAATGTCTCTACATCTTTACTTACACAGACCAGTCGAAGGAGATCTTGAGAGTTGATCCAAATGGAACATTAATAAAGAAATGGTCAACAGGAGGCAATTTTGGATACGGTCTGTCTGTTACAGATGAATCGAATGTCATTTTGGCTGTTTATTTTAAAAATAAATTAAATGAATATTCGCCAGATGGACAATTGATCCGCGAAATAAATCTATCATTAGACGCAAGTATTTATTATCCATCTCATGCAATAAAACTGACCAATGGTCATTTTGCGGTCTGTCATTACAGTGGTAATGTGTGTACAGTGGATGCAGATGGGAAACTCAAGAAGTCATTCTGTGGTAAATCTGAACAAAGGTATTTTGCAGTCTATTTGTCCGTCGATGGAAATGGGTTTGTGATGGTCGCTGATCAGAAGAACAATCGGGTTTTGTTATTGGATTCGGATTTGAAATTTCAGAGAGAAATTCTCACAAAAGCTAAACACGGATTACGACATCCATACAGGATTCATCTGGACGAGTCAAACGGTCGACTGTTTGTGGCTGACAACGGACGGGACAATCAACAAATTTTGATATTCGATTTTAAATAATGATTTAAATATTATAATATTGTTTCTTCAAAGAGAGTATGTTTGGTTGGCTTGTTGCTGTTTAACGACGCTAAGTTAGGCTTTAAAATGATAATAATTAGCGTTGAACTCGACCTTTAGCGATCGAGGCTTGGGGTTGGTAGCGTCAGCCTCATGCCTGGATAAAGAAAAAGGGCGACGGTATCAGTGGAGGCGCCAGCATGGGGCTAGGGTGGGCTGAAGCACCCCTATCGGCGGCTCAGCCCCTCCCCCAAACAAAAGTGGGAAATCACTGCCAATGCCAGAGAGGAGGGGAGAAAGGGAAGGAATTGGGGTTTTAGCCCCCAAACCTGAAATCCTGGCGCCGCCACTGGACGGTATTCATCTTTCAATATTTTGTATTTATTGTGACGTGCTTATTTAATTCTCCTTGAACCTCAACCTTTATGATGTTACGATGTCTTGCATCACTTTTAGTTTTATTACATTATATTAGTTGCATGACAAATTCCCGAGGACAATGGAGAACATTTATTGGCAGGCTAAACATCGCCGCCAAATGGTTGTCGTTAGGAACTGATGAGATTATATAATTTTGGTCTGTTTTTATTTTGCTAATTTACGTTTCTATGTGTGAAAACTTACTTAGCCAAAAGTACCACTTAATTGTTAGCATAGAAATTTGTTATTGCCATAAAGAATATTTTCCTGGAAACTGTTTGTTTAGTTATATACTTCTGCCATTTTGAACATGGTCTATTGAGTACCGAACTAAACAGATGAGATTTGCTGGATAGCCAACTATTGGGCAGTTCAAGAGATGCTGCTGAAGTTTCTTTGATGGCTTAATTTTAGAGATTACTGAGTGCATTTACACGTTACAACAGACGACAATTTTGTAAGAGGTCTTTGCAGACAACATATGACGCTGGCGCCATCTCGCTAATGATACGCGAACAGAGTAATTTCATCGCACGAGGCCCAGGAGAAGGGAACAAGGTGGGAGAGAAAGGGACGAGTGGGAGGTGGTAGGAACGGGACAAGGAGTGGGCACGGTTGTAATTAACCGGGAGCAACATAGAATTCCTTTGAAGGGGCATGTTGCTGAACTCACATGCAGATACACTGTACAGGGTAGAATTATATATAGCTAATAAGAAATGATTACCTCACTTAACTTGACACCACCATAATCACAAAGTAACCTTATTTTGATAGTATCACTGAACTGCGCCACTGCCGTTTTTTTCGCGGTGCCAGTACAAAGCCTGGACAAAAGAGGAGCGAGACGCTAATCATCTTTGCTATGACACAGCTTAGTTAATCATAAACTACCTATATACCTAGAACCGTACTTGACTCCGCCACTCTCTGTATTCAAGTAGTGCCAGTCCGGAGCCTAGGGAAAGGAGGAGGGCGACGCTAATCATCCCTGTTATGACAAAGTGTCGTTAAACAGCAACTAACCAACCAAACACTTATTTACTCCCCCACTGTTCATTAGGGTGGAGTGAAAAAATATATATTTTTTGGAGCAAACGTTTTCTAATAGTGATGAACAGTTGCCAGTATGTTAGAGTAAGTAGTGTGCAAAATATTTTTGATTTGCTTTGTGTCTTCTGCCCTCTACCGGTGGTAATATTTTAGTATGTGAAATTCTGTGGAAACACGTCAATGTAGTGCATTTTTTCTTGAACTGTGGGCGAATCTTCAGATCTATAGGCCAAATCAGATCAGGCAGTTGCGGAAATCGTATCTGGTGTGATAGGCTACAGGACTGTGGAAGTGTAATGCCCAATGAGTGCAGGGACGTCATCGCCAGGAACAAAATTAGGAGAAAACGAAAGAAGAGCCCAAAGCTCTGTTAAAGCAGGGTGTGCCAGAATGACTGCGTTGATGACCTTCGCATTTCTTTTAACGGTCGAAGTGACAGAACCTTAGTTCATGAGAAGGTGAACGGAAAATTGCATCGTAGAGTTCATTAATTCATTTCGGAAATTTATATAGCGCCTCTTAAGATGCCTAATCAGAGGCACACCTCGCCCAGCCACGGCTAAAGATGAAGGACTTAAGCAATTAGTAGAAAGCAGGTGGATTATTCGGGTGCAGTAAGCGGAGGGGCAGATTGATGGATTGATTGATTGATTGATTGAGGGGCCAACAATCTTGAAAGCTCGATGTTGTCTGACCGAAGAGTGTGCCCGAGTGACAAAGAGTTCCTCCTTAGCTCTAAAAACCAATGAAATGTAAATAATGGGTGGCGGGGTGTGGGGCAGAGGGTACCTGTCTCTCCAAAGCTCCGACATAGGCCTATCAGTCCCCTTCCAGTTCTGTCCTTTCGACCATTGAAAGACAGGATGCGAAGGACATCAACGCAGTCATACTGGCACACCCTGCGTTAGTATATCTTTTGTACTTTCTTTCGTTGTCTCCTAATTTTGTTCCTGGCGATGACGTCGCTGCACTCATTGGGCATTACACTTCCAAAGTCCTGTAGCCTATCACACCAGATGCGATTTCCGCAACTGCCTGATCTGATTTGGCCTATAGATCTGAAGATTCGCCCACAGTTCAGGAAAAAATGTACTACATTGACGTGTTTCCACAGAATTTCACATATTAAAATATTACCGCCGGTAGAGGGCAGAAGACACAAAGCAAAATCAAAAATATTTTGCACACTACTTACTCTAACATACTGGCAACTTTTCATCACTATTAGAAAACGTTTGCTCCAAAACAATTTTTTCACTCCACCCTACTGTTCATACTCTGGTATTGCCAGTTTTGAGCCTTAAAAAAGGAGGAAGGCGTCGCAAATTATCCAGGCCTATGTTATGAAAGAGCGTGTTAAACACTATCCACCAACAGTGTAGCTGAACGTCAAGACGATTGAAATAATATCACGTGGTTTACTATGGCATCTTTATTGATTTAACGATCTGGTTTCAACGAATAAATTAATTATACTAACAACTGTCTAGAACATATTATGCACATCACAACGGTTCATGACTTCCACGACATCACAATATCAACAATAAAACGATTTTCTTAAGAAAGTCCGCCATTTTGTTGACGCGTCGAGTGACTCGAGACACAATTTCATGATTTTACACGGACTTTCAATGATAAAGATTAAACTTTACCGCCGGAGGTCGCCAAAACTGGTTACTAGTTTTGAATTAACGAAGGACGAAATTTGTTGCTGGCCAAATATATCACTTTTCTTGATGTTTGGATGTGTAGGCCTAGTCCTGATATGCGAATCCAATCAATAAAGATTAGTGAAAAATCCGGTCTGAACCGATTTCCGGATAAACATTCAGCCCAACCCTAATCACAAGTCCTGTGCGTGATTTAGCGTGATGGTCTCTCAGCCGGGATGACGGGGGTTCAAATTCCGCAAGAGCAGAAATTTGGCTCGAGATTTCTGCTTCATCTGCGCCTCTAACTCATCATTTTCTATCAGCTTGCATTCTTCTTCGCATTCTTTTTCGCATTCTTCGCATGCATTCTTTTTCGCATTCTTCGCATGCATTCTTCTTCGCGTTCTTTGCATTCCTCTTTGCATTCTTCTATATTTTTTATAATTTTGTGCAATTTTCACCGTGAAATGGCTAATGTTTCCAATGCCGAATTGTGACTCACAAGTTAACGTCATTTATTTCTCCAAGGTTTAACGTCGTCATATGACATCAAAGGCCGTTGAAGACAATTTAAAACATATACAGTGCAGTGAAATGAATTGATAGCGTCGAAAAGACACCATTTAAAACTGTCCAAACATAACCTTAAAATGTCATTAGTGTTCATTGTTTAACTACATAAAAAAATACAATTCATAAATATACAGTTTGATACATGCAATTTGGTATCTGATGCAAATTCAACAATATTTAGTAGCAATTGTCGTATACAAGAAAGGTTTCTTAAAATTAATTCTTGATCACCATTACTAATGCACATTTACTTCTTAATCTATTTATTTCAATAACATTTATTTTACAAATTTAGAAGACACGAAAGTTTAACATGCAGTTCACTTTTGGATTTTTAAGAAGTCATCAATCAGTAAAATCAAGCATTTTTAAAGAAATATACTCAACATTGAATATGACAATTCTTCATCATTTATTATGCTACCGTGTTGACAATAAAATAAACTTCACCCGAAACTCTCAATACCACGAAAGAACTGGCCTGGAACCGACAGCGACGACTTGAAATACATGGAAATGTCGTGGGATGAGGCGGAGCAGCTGGCAATGAACAGAGACGAGTGGAGGAGATGCGTTGCCCGATGTGCAGACCTACTGCACGGGAACGAATAAGTTCTAAGTTCTAAGTAAGTTTGCATATTAAATCCTTCCCAATGTTCAAAGAGTTATGCATCTCAAATTCTTCCCAATATGACGACAATAAACATTGGAATAAAATAAATAAAGTAAGCAAAGGATACAAATATCCCACACTGCACTTCTACAGACACTGTAATGAACTTTCCTCTGAATTCGCCCATTCTCAGATCCTCCATTAATACCGCCAAACAACCACCGTCTGCAGCCTCAGGCTCCTCTACTCATCACCCACAGGAATTCTACTCCAAACTGAAGTTTCTACTTCTTCAAGAATTCCTACTCTAATCCATCCGATCATCTGCCTTCGAAGCTTTCTCGTCCTCAACGAAACCCGCCTTAGCAACCTCCTCTCTCTCTTCTCTCTGGCAGTCGCACTCGCACCTCCACTGGATATCCATATGTGGACGCCCATCTGATTCGAAGCAGCGCTTGTATATAAACTGGTGCCCTGCGCCTAGCTTTGCAGAAGCGCTATAGAAATGTGGAGGTTTAGATTAGGTTGCGATCTACCATTCTTCAAAACATAACTGTTGGGATATGAGGAGCCAATTGTTGATAAGTTCTGTTAAAGAATAAACACAACTCTAGTCTGCATGTACACAAATACTAGTTGAATTTATACACCTTAAACTAGATGACAATATCGACTATAATATTCGCCAATCGGTTCAGTTGTTGGATACATCTTGTATCATATTCTGTTCGACATCTTCATCCGCCACTACCTGTACTATGTTAGTACCTGTCCCAAAGGTGTAGAAAGGAGGAGGCGACGCTAATCATCTTTGTTATTTTGCAGCGTAGATTGAAGAGCTACTAAACAGTCATGCATCGAAGAACTTATCCGAGTGACATAAAATTATGACAACATGAAGCAGGGAATAAATATTGCGGGAGAGGTGCTGATGAAGGCTCCAAGATTTGCAGACGATCAAGCGATGATGGCGAATTGTCACGGGGGACTGTACAGAGTGATTGATCACCTAATTTGATTTCGGTGGAATATGTGATAAAAGAATAGGCATAAGTATCAATAAGACAAAGGTTCTGATGAAATAAGTGTACTAGTAAATATTAATGGCTAGAATATTGCACAAGTGAGAAGTGTTTGCTACATGCGAAGTGTGGTCATGCAAAATACCACAATGAAATAAAAACGACATTAATGGTTACAGACGCTTTTATTAAGAGAAAAGTGCTGATGACAGAGAACTGAATAGGGACCTAAAAACACAAAATAATTTAGAGTGTGGTATTGTATGGCTCTGAAACATGGACCATCAGAAAGGCTTATAGCAGAAGGCTAGAGGCGTTTGAGGTGTGGGCATAGAACTCCAAACAGAAACCCCCTCCAGAAATTGTTCCTGGCTACTAATTCTACCGCTGACCTTACTCCGGCAGTGCTAGTCCCAAGCATGGAAAAAGGAGGGCGACGCTAATCATGCTTTGTTGTGACACAGCGTCGTTTAACAGTAACTAACCAATTCTACATACTGAAAGTAAATACGATAACATTTAGACCGATACGGAATGTTCCCCTATCGATATTATTATCGACATTTAATTTGATGCCGCAAGAAGTCGTTAAGTGCTTAGAAACTACTAAACGAAGCAATAAAGGTTTGAATTTTAAACACCTTTAATGAGACTCCCATTTTGTCAATATATTCAGAAACCTCGATTGTTGAAACATTGAAACGGTTACAAAAAATATCATAACTTTTTTTCGAACAATGTTCCTTGTTTATAGCATATTAATTGGTTTGTTCGTAATGTTAAATGTATGCGATTCTAATGTGATTTTTTCAAGTCAGACGTTTTGCTACGTGGAGAGTGTGGTCACATCAGAAATGCCACAAAGGAATAAAAAAACGACATCTGCTGGTGACTCGATTTAAATCGTTCTGAAGAATACGTTCATTGTTTCTTGTACAACTTCTAAGTTTCCTAATTAGCTTTAATGTCACTTTATTAAAAGGTCACAATCTACTGCACCAACTCAAAGGTATTTCAGTTAAGTAATCAATCAATCAATCAATCAATCAATCAATCAATCAATCAATCAATTTCGTTTATTCACAACACCAAGCTGACAGGTCGCAACTTGTTACAGGTAACAGATAGGATAAATTGTCTAAGCTCCGACAGTTAGTTATTAATTAAATGGGTTGAGATAGCAAAATATTATCTCTGCTCTAACAGTTAGTTACTAAAGAAGAATTAGGCTAGTGGCAATGTTAGTTAGGGCAACGAACGAGGTAACCAATATGGTATAGACCGGTAATAACATAAGTGTTTACTGTATAACGATGCTGCGTCGTAACAAGGATGATTGGCGTCGCCCTCCTCCTTCGTCCAGGCTTGGGACTGAACCCTTCCGGAGTACGGCAGTGGCGGAGTTTATTTAAGTGTAATAATGGATGTCTTATGTGGAAGGATAGACACAAATCCACTCTGGATTTACATAAAGAGAAGCTTAATTTAGACACCTTTAAGAAGATGGTAACATTTATTATAAGAACCCTCTTTCTGCTACAGGGCTCAGTTAAAGTACCGGGTATCGTGTTCTCAACATAACATCATGACCCCAAAAGCCTCTTAAATATACGCATGCAAACTCTGCCACTGTCTGTACTCTGGTAATGCCAGTCCCAGGCTTATAGAAAGAAGGAGGGCGACACTAATCATCTCCGCAATGACATAATGTCGTTAAACAGCAACTATTCAACAATATGCATGCAAACTATCGACGTCATTGAACAAAAATCAGCAATCAAGAAAATGAACTTATATACAATTAATTGTTTTTAAATACGTCAACTGCCATAAACGTTTGGAATAATAAACAGTCGCTGAAATGGTGGATTGAGTTGTTTTGGTTTAACCCTCGGGCTACCAAGGGGGTGGTTACCACCCCCCTACGTTTTTATGCATAAAATTTTTTCATATGGAATATAATTTTACATTTTAGATAGCTGTAGCAGATTCATTGGCGCACATTTTGAGGTAAACATCATGGTGGTAGCCCACGCCATTCAAAAGTTATACCCGATATAGCCGAGGCACCAGGGGGTGGACACCATCCCCCCTTAGGTTTTAGACTACAGCTTATTGACTATTCTTCCTAGAAGAGAAACAAATATACCATTCTTTAGAGGGAATGTAGGGCTTCATTTACATACTTATATGTTTGTCTTTTGAAAACCGGAAGTGATTAAAATAAATAATAATACGCGTAATATGCGTAAAAAATGGCTGAATGCAAGCACTACCCCACTTAGTTTTTTGTCTAATTAAGAGGGTTCCGTTGTTAAAAGTGATGTAATTTCGAGGTGCATTCACAAAATGTACAACTAAATACACCATTCTGTGCAGAAATTAATGCTGAATCCATTGCTATATTAGAAGTTATGATATTATGTGAAACCAAACACGAAATGCAGAGGGGGTGGTAACCACCCCCTTGGTAGCCAGTGTTACAAAAAAACCTTGGTAGCCCTAGGTAGGGTTAAAGCATGCTCAAGCATCGACAATTAAAGGCGGTGTATTCCTGAATATTTAACTACCGCAATGATGATAGATTTGTTCACGTCAGCTTATCTACTTACAGTTACAGTATTGTAATATGTTGCATAAATTGATGGAGTCGTCCGTTTTGTTGTAGTTGACAATATCATATCAAGTTTAGATAAAATGTAAGGAGGTAGAGGGAAGATAGAAGGGAAGAAGAGGGAAGTTGGTGGCGAGGGAATATGGAAATATTTACCATAACTTCTTGTGACAAAGTAACGTCCTTGTATATAATTGTTATTATTTTGTGATCTATGTAGCCTCCCTCGTCGAGTGTGCGATCTATGGATCACGTACGCCATCTGTTGTTGGGACTTTTCGTCTTGGTGGAGTAGGATCGACGTCGGTCTTTGGAGTGGCATCGATCAATGGAGTTTCGATTTACCAACATACAGAAGATGAATATCTGTTTTATGTGCGCCCGGTGGCTCGAGAGATAGCCGGACTTTCTATCTACTACTAATGAGGGACTGCTGGACAGTGGCGTTAACATCTGTGGCGGATGTCGATCAAACACTACTGTCGCTGCTTGATCCACGTAGACTGTGAACTTGATGCAATCTGTTAGCCTTGAATGGGAATCCGTTGTTTGGATCCACGTGTGTGCGTGGGCCTACAACTGGTGACTTTTCTCTAGTTTTTCTATGCATTGGTTAGACGCTACCGCCTGATGAAACCTTTAAAACGCTTTAATTTGAAATGTAAAGGGAAGCCAATGAAGGTGTTCAGTCATGAAATTCTAAATAATTATGGGAGAAACTGTGAAGGCGGGCAATCAAACGAGCAGCTGCATTAAGTACTGATTGGTGTGGAGCCAGACGGAGCCAGACGGAGTTTTGGTAGGCTTACACGTAACGAGTTACAGTAGTCAATGCGTGAACAGACGAAGGAAGAAAAAAATTGGGCGAGGGAACAGATCGTCGGATGGCACGTAGACGCCGCAAGTGATAAAAAACTGGACCGTGAGAGATTATCCTCCTTTCTCCAGGTGTGGCAGCAACAGTCCCAAGCCCGGAGAAATGAGGAGGGCGACCCTAATCAACTTTCTAATAAGACAACGTCGTTGAACAGAAACTAACCAGATTTAGAAGAGAACAACGAAAATAGAAAAAAAACTCTAAAGACACCAACAGCAATGGCAGACATAAGATATCGTTACTGCATCAGCAGCAATTGTATTTGCAAGTTCATATCTTTATAGTGCCTGTTAGAGAAAACTCAGCAAAGGTGATTCCGACCTGTGACTATACAAGACCACGATCGAACAGATTGGTCATCAACCGCATTTCGATATAGAGACAAAGAAAGAAAGAAGAAGTGTATGTCACTGATTACATGGAAGGATTATAATGTTTTTACATTTTCACGGTAGAGTGTTTGTAAACCTATTCCAGGAGGGATCGACCACTGCACAGCTTCCATTTTGCCCAATGACGTCGATGAAGAACATCCATTTTTAGACACCTGTAAAAGGATTTCAACTAAAATTATAAATAATTTGGTTAACGTAATTCAATCGTTATCAACTAAATTTGTTGCATTGTATTGTATTGTATTGTATTTGAACACTTTGTTGCATTGATGGTGTCATTGTCAACGCGTCTGGCAGCCGCAAGATTTCGTAAAACACTGAAAGTAATCCAACCAATGAGTCAATCCTCCATCTTTCCTTCGTTGTGGTTGTGCCAGTCCCAAGCCTGGAGAAAGGAGGAGAGCAACGCTTACCATCTCTGGTTGCACAGCAACTTAAAACCAGATTTAAAAGAGAGAAAAAATGAAAATGAACAGCAATAACTGCCATAAGACGTCATTAAAATCTACCTCAGCGGTAATTAAATTTTAATAGCATCTTTTATAGCATCTTTTCGATAAACTCATCAAAGGTGAACCACACTTAATTAGACCTACAGAAGAACACGAGCGAATAGAATGCTTTTAAACCGCTTTTGCGAAATAGATGACGCAGGGTTGACATCAACATCTGAGGCAATTCAATTACGCCGCTGAAGAACCTCCGTTTGGACACCTTTAACACGATTTGACGTTCAGGTATAAATAATTTCAATGACGTTACTCAATGAGTTTTTCATCTCACCTAATCTGAATGCTGGCGTCACTGTCAATGGCTCTTGCAGCCGTAAGATGTAGTTAAACAGTGAAAAGTAATACAGCATCAGTAATTGTGTGTACTTGATCCTCAATTGTGTCCAAAAAATCGAACATTGAAGAATAATTATGGGAATGGTCCTGAGTTTTATTTTCAGAAGACTTATAGCTCTAGCAAAACAATTATGGCTTTGCAAAGAAAGAAGTGGTATGAAGGCAATAGTTTTTATTAATTAAGCAAAATAAGATACATTGAACTATTTGAAAGCTATCCTGGGTTTAGCTTACCACGAGGTAATTTATAGAACTTAACTGGATGGGTTGAAAAATGAATTGGAGTTGAACTTTCCGACACCAACCCTTAACAATTCAATCTCTGCTCTAAGGTAGGATGGAGTACAACCGGGTAGGCAGCTACGTGTCAGCATAAGGAATTTTAAACTCAGTGGGCTACCGATGGAGGTCTGCATAATTGGCATTACCATAGTCCATACTAGTGTATGCGAAATCACGGATTAGGGGAGCAGCTGCTTTGTGAAACAACGAGAGGCATTTAGTTCAGAACTTGACATTTTCGGTTTTTCCATCATCATTGCCATCATTTCTCCATCATCCGCCTCACGCTTTTCTATCTATCACCTCCCGCGTTTCCACTCAAAACTAAAGTCTCACCTTTTCAAGAATTCTGATCTTTCGTCGTCCACTTCTTTTCGACCTAAACCACACCTGTCTTTATCAGATGCTCTGCCTCCTCTCTTGATATATGGACCCTCTGGAAACCGGACTCGGACCTCCTATTGACTATCCTTTGGAAAAACCCTCTGACTTGACGCAGCGCTCGTAAATGAGCTGGTGTCCTGCGCTTGACTTTCGAGTGGCGCTTTATAAGTTTGACGTCTACGATTACGATTTATCGGAATTCGCAGGTTTAGAAACAGATATTTTAGGCTCTAGCTGTCTAGCATATCTGTTTCTAAACCGACGGAAACTACGATATTTTAGTCATATCATGAGACAGCCGCACGACAACATTGAGACCAGTCTGATTAAGGTCTCGTGGAAGGGGTTCGAGAACGAGGAAGGCCGAGAATATCGTGGATCGACAACGGCATGAACTGGACCGAACCAGGGTGCTGGCTTAATGAACGCGCGGCACGCGACAGAAGACACTGGGCATTGAGCATTCACTGGGCATTCGTATAGTCAATCAATCAATCAATCAATCAATTTTCGTTTATTCCGAACACCAGGCTGACAGAACGCAGCTTGTTACATTAGTTAGTCATATATTTATATATGTGTTCATTTGTATGTCACCTTGTCCTTTCTGGTTATCGTTTAATTTAATTTTAAGTGATTTATTTATTAGAATATGTCTTTATATAATACTCTAGGAATGAAGTTACGATTATCTTTGTCCGGAAGAGAGAAGCCATGGGCCCGAGGGCGGAGCACATGTCCACAAGAGGGGCGAGGCGGGGGGAAGAGCCGATGGAGTACGTGGTGTTCGTTGTTACGCACAGATCTAAACAAGCGGTCATCAGCTTCCTCCGCCATCTCCGTCGCGCTGGGTGATTGAGGTGGTCAACCGTCGCAAAGCGACGATTGCGATATGACATGACATAACATGACATCTTGTGGCTGTCGCGACCGTTAACATCGACTTTGCACTGCTTTGATAGCCTTGAAGTGAGATCTGCGACTTTATTTATTTACTCGTATGACATCAAAGGCCGTTGACGACAATTTAAACATATGCAGTGCAGTTAAATCAATTCATAGCGTCCAAAAGACACCATTTAAGACTATCCAAACAAGACCTTCAAAAGACATTTGTGTTTATTGTTTAACGACATTAAAAATACAGTTTATAAAGTCTGTGATTCATGTAATGTGTCATCTGATGCAAATTCAACAATATTTAGCGGCAATTTTCATACACAAAAATGTTAAAAAAATTCTTGATGACCATTCCTAATGTACATATGGTTCGTAATCTATTTATTTGCGACTGAGCGCAATTGGCGCACATAATTATACAATAGAATGCAAACGTTTTACTAGTGTTTAAATGCAGTTGTTATTTTATATTTTAATATCAAGTTTTTCGTATTATATAGTATCAATTGTTTCGCATTGAAATATAAAGTGTTTCACACTGTAATGTCAAGTGTTTCGTATTATAATAACAAGTGTTTCCTATCGCAAATAAATATAAATTAGCAAAGAATAACCTAGTTTTGATGTGGTTCGCCTCACGGCTGTACGCCAGCCCACCTTGATGGGGATTTGCTCCTTCGCAGGATAAAAAGAAATCAACCGTCCATCGATAAGCCGGTGGATTCACAGTTTAAAATAAAAACCGCTGATACTTCATTCAGCGCGTTTGAATAAACGGATTTCTACTAAATGGTTTTTTGGTTGCAGACGGAGACCTCGAGCGATGCGACAAGTAATTGAAACTATCAATTAAGTTACACGCTGAGGTAGGGTTTAAATCAACGGGCGAGGCAGTCCAAAAATACTTTTTGAAGAACCTCCATTTAGACACCTTTAAAACGGTTTAACATTTGGTATAAATAGTTTTGTTCACGTAATTCAATCAAGTTAGTTTTTCAACATACAAATTGTATCATGCCACGATGTGAAATGTTTAAAATAATTTGTGCCGACGTCAGCGACGATGTGTCATTGTCAACGGTTGTGGCAGCCGCAAGATGAAAGTATCTAGATTTTGTCGCCACCTCCTTATACTTATAGTTCCAGTCCCAAGCCTGGAGATAGGAGGAGGGCGACGTTTATCATCTTTGTTATGACACAACCTAGTTAAGACAGCATCAGCAGTAATTGAATGTGTTAATTGCACATCTATATAGCGCATCTTTTAGAAAACTCGTGAGAGGTGATCCCGTGACTGTACAAGACCACAAACAGAGGAGAATGGACTTCGATCACTTTCGAAATAGAGACACAGAAAGAAGCATGATCTCATACAGTAGATTACATGGAAGCCAGATCCAGAATTAGGAACCGATCACTGTAAAGATTCCACGTTTATTGTGACAGTATCCTACGGGGGAAAACCAGGTCACAACCGACCTGGTTGTCCCCCGTAGAATATTTTGTGAAGAGATCTGCGACCAGCTAATGAAACCCCGTCCTAAGCAAACCCAATTCTAGTAGGGTCTATTACTAGGGCTAGCAAAGCAGACCAAAATAGGTTTGAATGATAACGCATTAATCTTCTCTTCTTGTGGTTCTCTGCCTCTTAGGAAGGTTCAAATGTCCGACGTCGCCACTCCTCTCTTTGTTGAGCCTCTTCTTTCAGCTTCCTGTAATCGTTTGTCATCATCCAATCCAGCATCATCTGTCTTGGTCTTCCTCTTGTCTTCCTCCCCTTCATTTTTCCTTCGATGACCGTTCTTAGTAGTGAGTCTCCTCTCAGCGTGTGCCCGATCCATTTCCTTTGCCTCTCTGTTATTGTGTGTATAAGGACTCTTTCTTCTCCAATTATTCCCAGCACTTCTTCATTTGTTATACGTTCTGTCCAGCTGATCTTTTCCATTCTTCTCCATGTCCACATTTCAAAAGCTTCTGGACAGTCTTCTTATATCCGCTTTTCTCATTGTCCATGTCTCTTATCCATACAGCACCACACTCCATACTAGTGTCTTTATCATTCTTATCTTCAGATTCCTGTTTAGTTTTCCTCTCAGTAATTCTCTCCTGTTTGAGAATGCCTCCTTTCCTATTGCTATCCTTCTTTTAATTTCTCTGTGGCATTTGGCATCTGTTGTGATCATACTCCCTAGGTAGCAGAATTCTTTGACTTGCTCTATCTGTTTTCCAATGTGTATTCTGACTACAGTTTCCTTTCCTTTACTTATCTTCAATACCTTTGTCTTTCTGATGTTAATCTTCATCCCGTATTCGGTTGATGTTGTGTTTAGCCTATCCATCATTGCTAGTCTAGTAGACTTGTCTGTCTTCTCGCCAACATTGCCTGATCATCTGCAAATCTTAATGCCTTGATCCATCTTCCACCAACCTTTATTCCCTTCTCCATATTCCTCTACTGTTTCAGTGACAAGCTCTTCTATATAGATGTTAAATAGTAATGGTGACAGTGGGCATCCTTGTCTCACACCTATTCCAACGTTTCCTGGTTCCGAGAACTCTCCATCTATTCTAATTCGCATCTTTTGTCCCATGTGTAAGTTTCCTATCAATCTTCTGTCTCTCCAATCTATTCCCATCCGCCTCAATGCATGTAATAGCCCTCTCCAGTCAACTCTATCAAATGCTATTTCATAATCCACGAAGCATAATTATAATTATATACATCCTGACCATTCTGGCAGCTCCTCTCTGTTAGTGCTCTTAGTGTTCCGACTCTCCGAGTTCCCATGCCCTTTCTAAAACCAAATTTATCATCTCCCAGCCCCTCAACTGCCTCCGTCTTTGCTTGCACTCTCTTTGCTAGTATTCTTATCATGACTTTTGAGGCATGGGTGAGGAGACTAATGGTTCGGTGATCATCGCATGCTGTTGCATTTGGCATCTTTTTAATTGGTATTATTATGGATTGCAGGAGGTCCTCTGGTCATTCTCCCATTGTTCATATATCTTGGCAGATCCTTATTACTTCTTTCATGCTTCATCCTTTGAGCATCTCTGCTGACATGTTGTCTATTCCCTCTGCTTTGTTGTTTTTCAGTTCCTTTATAGCCGCTCTTTCCTCCTCTCCCAGGATCTCCTGGCCAATATCCTCCTCTCTCGCTCGAATCTCCTCTTCATCATGCACTCCCTGATTATCATTTTGTTTTTGTTAACAACCATTTTCCATACCGTTATCGTTAACAAGAATCACACTGCTGGTGTTTACGACAAAGTGTCATAGCAAAGGTGATCATCAAAGTCTACTCGTAATCTAAAAATGTAAATTAAAACAAATCCCGGAAATATTTCGGGCCCCACACAAAAATAGTTGCGTCCGGAAGATCACGCAGCTATTATGGAGGCGCTGTATGAAATGAAATTAACAGGAGCCAGATTGTTTGCTATATAATGACTAAGCATCAATCGATGGCGCTCAGCAATTATGAATAAAAAAACTTGCTTAAGGTTACTACGCAATAATCGTCTTATAATAAAGTGACAATTGAGCTGTCGTCTGGATCCACAGTTTAGCGGCAGCTTATGGCAACAAAGGCCGTTTCCGCCGACAATGATTATTTTTTAGCATATTACAGCTCTCAAACAGCGTTCCAAACCTTTATAGCGTTGGATTATAACGTTTTAAAGGTGTCTAAAGGAAGCAGCTAGACAATATTTGAATACCATGTCGCATTCCTGACTAGTAGGAGTTTCAATTCTTTAACGACATCTTGTGTTTGCCAGGGTGGTTGACGTTGGCTTGTTTAATCTCAGCACCATTTATTTGCATCCTGGAGGAGGAGAATCCAAAGTTAAATAACATCGTATGGAAAGAATGGCCGTTGACGTCAACATAAACTATTTTCAGCAGTTCTCACCGTTCGTTTGGCATAAAGCGAAATTAGTACGATCCGCGATTGTTTAGCGACATCTTGTACCCGCTATATTAATTAAATTACATCGCAAAAACTATATTCAATAGTTCTCACCGTTCCTGTGGCATAATACAATCTAAAGTAATAGCTAAGTAGCACACGCCAGGCATTTGCTGTGGTTGGTCCCTCTATTTGGAATGACCTTCCCCCTCACTAAGGGCCAAACTAATGACAGGGTTTTCCTTTTTGGTCTCTCGTTCCTTAAAAACGTTTCTTTTCCCCAGGGTTTTCGTGTTGAGAGCGCCTTTGAATCTTTATTCTGAGAGAGGCGCCATATAAATCTTTATATACGATACGATACAAATCTTGGTTAATTGCTGTTTGCATCGTAACAAAGACGGATATCGTCGTTCTCCTTTCGCCACCATTTAGACACCTTTTTATCGTTTCTTCCAGAAATTATATATATTTGTAATTTTTGATTCGCTAACTGGCAAGCCACAATGAAAAACAAACTCACTATAATCTCCACACAAATTGAGGTGTCTACCGTCTACAGAATGTGTAGCCAATACATCAATAATTGTACATCGATGCAACGCAGAAAATAATATTAATTAATTTAAGGGGATTATTATGTTCTGTTACGCGTATCGTAAGAGATAATAGCCATTGTGTATGGTACAGAGTAGTAGTTTCAGTTTAAGGACGCTGTGCTCCCATACTCGGGTCTTGGAACTTGGGTCCATTCTCAAGTTTACGCCAGGGCTCAAACCCGTCGATTGTCGCTTCCTAGATATTGAGCTAGAAACTGAAATAGGCGATCGGGTTCATATATATATATATATATATATATATATATATATATATATATATATATATATATATATATATATATATATATATATCCTTCAATTCAGTAGTTGCCTATGAATTTGCCATACTTGGCGAAGTTGTAAATCCGATTTTATGCCGTTTGCTTTATTCGATACGGAATATAGATTCCTTGCTTTTGGTCAAAAATATTACTTTTTCTGGTATTTGGATTGGTAGTCTCAGGATGTGCCGATTCCCATTAATACCGATTAGTGTAAAATCCGGCCGAACCGATAGATGTCCGATTAATCGGCCTATCCTTAGTTGATGAGGTCTTAAACTTAAGGCTCATAAGTCTCAACTTGATTGCCAACCGTTGCCTCATTTCTGGTTTCCTTACATACTGTACCATACATCCTCTGAACTTGTGCAACTTGGTGTCGCAGTTGAAACCAGACGCTCTGTGCACTCTTATGAGGTTGCGGGAGATCTTATAAAAAGGTGTCTAAATTACGTAGCATATATCATTTGAAAAATCAAGTGTTGGCGACATCTTGTGGCTGACAGGACCGTTGACGTCACTCGATAAATTAACGACATAGGCCTATCATGAATTAAAGACCGTTGACATCGACAACAATTAATTTGAACAGTTCTTACCGTTCCTATGGAATACTAGTAATACAGCCATAATATTAACATGCTATTGAACCCAATTTAAAAATTGTATTTCATCTTGCAGTTTCTGCTGTTTAATGACATCTTGCAGAGACCGTTGACGTCGACAGCTAATTGTTTTATAGTTTCACCTAAGCACCTATTATACCCAGAACGAGAGACTCCTTTTTACATCGTTATGTGACTAGTTTTTAGAGTAATTCGAGGTCCTGGAAAATGTCGCATCTTGTTTACGCAACAAACGTATTCAGTTAATTATTGAGAATATTATGTTTTCAAATCTACGAATAATGTTTGCGAAGCACAAATTGCCTGTGGAGATTAAAGACGCCATTTTTAGATATATGTGTATAAGTGTGAAACGGATATACAACTATTTCCCTCTAAATATGGACTCCTTGCGTTTCACCGAAGTACGGGAAAGATTTCCAATACGCAATGGAAAGCAGGAAACAAATTTAACAGCGTAGGCAGCTGAAAATTATAAATAACGTCGAGGAAAGTGTTTTAAAGGTGTCTAATGAGAGCATTTTCATTTTGTGTAACAGTATCATTTGTAACCACATCTGGGAAAAGGGACCTAAAGTGGGATATGGAGTTATTGGTATCGTCAAATGCAGTTGGAAACAAGCTGTCAGACAGAAGAAACTGCACTAAGTTTGGTCTATAAATGATGAAGTTATTAAAAATTTAGAAGTGTAATAGATTAAACCATAATTTCAGGAATATTCCAAGTTTAAAAATTTAGCAAGGTGACGCTCAGAAGAGGCAACCACAAAGAAAAAATGTCAAGTTTTTGCACCATGCCACAATCAATGTGCTATAAAGTATATAATCTATAAAATGACACATAAAACACAAGAATACATTGAAATGAAATGCCAGCAATCATTTATTAACACTTAACAACAAGTTTGAAGTCTCGCAGAAGATAATAATAAAAATAATATTCAACTGACTATCTAAAACGGGCTGTAACTCCAATACTAGAACCCCACTTTAGGTCCCTTTCCAAGATATGGTCACCATTATTCTTCTGCTTGAACAATTTACATTGCATTTTCATCTTCAGACTTATTATAATATTCAGTTGGTCATAAGCAGTCTCGTATAAAATATTTAGTTTTCATCAAAAGCACCAATTATAGTTAACATTCGCCCAACAGAAAGATAGCAACAACGCGAAGTGATTGACACAATTGTATTTCGTTGCAAAGATTGTTTTTTCAGACTATAAAATATCATTTTCATTGGTATTTTCAAAAAAACATTTGAAAAGTATTTTTGTAATAGTATTTAGGGCCTTTGGAGTGAACTCGACCGATAGTATAGTCTCTGTTGGAGCTTTGTTTTACCGACATGCAGCAGACGACAGGCTGCAGTTTCATCTAACACGTTAACGCCATATATTATATTCAATTGGTCATAAGCAGCTCTCGTAATAAAATATTTAGTATTCATCAACAGCACCAATTATGGTTCACATCCGACCAGACAACGCGAAGTTATTGGCACATTTGTATTTCGATGCAAAGATTGTTTTTTCAGACTATAAAATATAATTTTCTTTGGTATTTTCAAAAAAACTTTTGAAAAGTATTTTGTAATAGTATTTAGGGTGTTTGGAGTGACCTCGACCGATATAATTATAGTCTCTGGTGGAGCTTTGTTTTACCGACATGCAGCAGACGACAGGCGGTAGCGTCCATCTAACACGTTAACGCCAACGCCCAGCAATATCTGTCCTATGTGCACTCCGGCAGCTCTAGGAATAGCCGGACGTGTGTCATCTACCATCACTTAGGAACTACTGGGCGGTGGCGTTAACGTTTGCTGCAGGCACTACCGCCTTTCGTTGCTCCAACATCATCGTCGCTGCTTGGTCCATTTAGACTTTGAACTTGATGCTATCTGTTAGCTATGGATGGAGATCCGTTGAATCGTGTGTGTACGTGGGCCTGCCACTGTTGACTCCTCTAGTTGTCTATTCATTGTTTGGCATATTAATGAGTTTATTTTCGTAATGAGGGTTATTCTCCAAATTATTATTTTAATACATGAACGTAGTAAGACATTCCTATTATCATTTTGGGTGTTACTAGTATTAGAATAAGCTTGAGCTAAGCAATTGGCCTTTTGGTTGGTTAGTTGTTCCTCCCTTATCCAGGCTTGAGACTGGCATTACCACAACAATGACAGTGGCGTAGTTTATTTAATATATTAAAATTTTGATCCATGGATTTTGGATGTGAATGGAGATGCAATTTATCGTGCCTGACAAACATGTATAATAGGTTAAGGCAAATAATCAATGGTGTATATTTTGTAAACTATGTTGTTTATCAATTTAGCAGAACCAGTGTGAATTTGGATACGAAATATCTGACAGCCCAATTTACTCGGTAATATAACACAATGATTCCTCTTATTAAAGGTGTCTAATTGTAGCGTTATATTTTATATACTATTATCCAAACTTAGCCTATCTGTATATAGGCTTACTTTTGTTCACTTCGAAAAAATCTGCACAACGAATTCGGGACTGTTTAGTTCTTAATCCATGTAAGACTTTAAACCGATAAAACTGCATCCGACACTCCAGGATAAAATTAGAATACGTTAAACAAAAGAGAAAAAAATACTCGCAGAAAAACCGAACACCACTGCCATTTACATTATAGCATAATGCGGCCTATGTTCCCCAGGTGATTTATTTCTTTAGTTGATCTCATAGCTCATTTTAATCCGTTAACACTGAATTTATCATTTAATCCATCCACTTATTTATCAGGAGGACAAGTTGAATTTTGAGGGTTACTTTCCAAATTATTATTTTTAATACGTACTAAGACATTCTTGATATCGTTTTGGGTTTTACTAGTATTAGAATAAACTTGATCTAAGCAATTGGCCTTTTGGTTGGTTAGTTGCTATTTAACGACACTGTGTCTAACAGAGATGATTAGCGTCGCCCTCCTCCTTTATCAGGACTTGAGACTGTCACTACCACAAGTAGGGTAGTGGCGGAGTTTATTGGCCTTTTGTAAGTTGTTACTTCTATTGGTCACTGGATTTTGGAGTTCAACAAACTAAAACGTTGTGAATTTATTTATTTGACCAAAGTTTAACGTCGTCCTATGACATCAAAGGCCGTTGACGACAATCATTGTGCCAGACAAACTTATATAGTAAGTGAACGCCCATAATTAAAGGTGTGTATATTGTTTATTAATTTAGTAGAAACCAGTGTTATAGCGACATCTTGTGACATCACCGTTCACTTCGATGTGATAGAAGTGTTTGAACTAATCGGCAGCTTAATTCCTCTTTATTATAACACAATGATTCTTCTTATTAGTGGTGTCTAATTTGAGCAGAATAGTTATGCACTTGAATCTAAATGTATCTGTTTTTTGGTATTCGTTAGTGCAAACATGGAAATTTCTTTAGCGCTAAAACTATACACAAGGCCACAGCGTATTCTCTGGCGCTGCGTCAAGTCTGTTTTAAACAGTAGAAATGGTATTATGTGTCAAAAAATGTACTTTGTTGATATGTGTTTTGACTGGTAGACAACATTCGAACGTTTGATTCATTGTAGACCTTCTATGACCGTATTGATTATGTCTTTGACAGTGAAATGCTTGAGAAGTTAAACCTATTATTACACACTGGTATAATTGAATATATTGCTCAATGTTGCATTTTACATCCAGTAACTTTAAATATTAAAGGTTAGTGTCAGTAAATTTGGCTTTTAACTTCAAAGAGCTCTTTGCACCTGTGTTTAAAGGTGAAACAGCGGTTTAAGATACCTGATACTTCGTACACAGAAATTTATTGAGGTAGTGTGGACTCTGTAGAGTCGACGTCAACTGCGATGGCAGCCAAAACAATTTATAACACCAAACACTCGATATTACAATTTCAAGTTTCCGTCTTTTCCTCCCATCGTGGATTTCGAGCGGTACATTCCCCTTTTGCCCGTACGTAATTACCATGCACGACAGAATATCAATGCATTTGAAAAAATGAATGCTGTAGGCTTATAGGCATATTCCTGGGTCTGGCCATTCGATACTGCCTCTAGATGTATTTGCTATCTGGCACATAATATGTGACCCTGAGTTAGTGGGATTCTAGTCCCTTCTGCGCCTCCTTGTCACCCTAACGATGACAACTCTGTTCATTTGTAAATGCACTGTTCCAAACTAGTTAACTATAAATTCTGATGACTGATTTATATGGAACGCAAAGTACATTTAAACACCCGTAAAAAGCTTGCATTCTACTATATAAGTTAGCCAATTGCGCTCACTCGCAGATGAGATTTTCTATAAACATCAGTAGTGCAAAATCGATTTTAACGGCCGCGGCAGCCACGCTAAACACTTCAGATTAACATAAGAGGTCTTTGTGATGTGTTTGTAGTATTTCGAGCACGTGGAGGAGATGGAATGGGCGATCGAGGTCTACAAGGAGACGAGTCTTGAGTTTTATTTTTCAGGAGACTTGTAGCTCTAGCAAACAATTTTGACTCAAAACACAGATGTGGTACAAATGCAACATGAGAAAAAAGGACAACAGGTTTAATTATTTAAGCAACATAAGTGAGTTTGAACCATTTGAAAGCTGTGCTGGGGATTTAGCTTACCGGAAGGTACCTGTAATTTCTGGGATTTAACTGGAGGGGTTGAAAAATGAATTGGGTTCGAACCCTCCCAACCCCAACCCCCAACAATTCAATCCCTGCTCTAAGGTAGGATGGAGATATTGCCTCAACAATTGACAACCCTAATCCGGCGACATATTAAGATGTTTAGCGTTACCCTCCTTTTCAATCCAGGCTTTGGACTGGCACCACAAGAGTGCAAGGTAGAGGCGCGCACCTGGCGAGATTTGATTCCAACAGTTCAACGGCGGTTTGTGGCTTCAGAGGCCGATGACGCTGATAAGACATTTTTCCTAAAATAAATTTGCATTTTTACACATTCCCATGATTGTCTATTTGGACACCTTTAAAACGGTTTAACTCTAAGGTATAAATATTTTACTAACGTTATTCAATCAGTTTATCTTCTCTATTAAACGGTTTTATGGCGTAATCCAGATTAATTCGCCACTGCCTGTGCTCTGGTAGTTGCAGTCCCATATTTATATAGCGCCTCTATTTCGTGTTCAGAGAAGCAATGATGGCGCCATGGTCAATGGCTCTGCATGGCAGCCTCAAGATGACATAAAACACTGAAAGTAATCGAGCTACAGATTAAATCCTCTTCTTTCTCCAGGTGTGGTAGTGCCAGATCCATACCTGGATAAAGAAGGAGGGCGAGCTAATTATCTTTGTTATGACACAGCATCGTTAAACAGCAATTTATAAGCGAAACTACAAACTAAATCTAAAGACATCAACAATAACGTCAGACATAAGACGTCTTTAAAGCCTTCATTAGCAGTGATTAGATTTTGCAAGTGCATATTTATATAGCGCCTTTTGGAAAAAACTCACTAACGCTGATTCTGACCCGTTACTATGCAAGACCACAAAACAGACAGACTGGTTTTCCATCGCTTGCAAAATAGAGACAGAGCAGGAATTAAGAAGCGCTCAACACGTGGCCAACAAACAGATGAAAAAGTGCGTCTTTAAGAGTTTAGAGAAAACTGTATAGCCGCATGCAGCACGCACAGAGGGCCGAAGAGCGTTTCAGATCCGTGGCGCCGCAATCGAGAAGTCCCGACGAGCACAGGTGGTGGATCGAAACGAAGGTACAATCAACATCTTACGGCTGCCAGGCAGTGCCAAGACTGTTAACATCTATGCCAAGACTCGTTAACTTATGCTCTTGACGATTTTAAAATTATATGTCTGTTGGGATGCGTTTTAAAAGTGTCTAAAAATTAGCTTTTTAAAAATATATAATCATTAAGTGTTTAACGACATCTTGCGGCAGTCATGGCCCTAAACACTGCAAGAACTAGCTAACGATTTATCGCGATTCACGAACATAATTGTATAAAGTGAAGGCGAATGCCTAAGTGCCTGTTTGAGACTGTGTTTAGCCTATGTAGGCTATTGATCAAGCTATTAGTCTCTCTGGCTATCTGTCTATGTCTCCAACTATTACATAAATTGTGTCCGTGTGCGCGTGCTTGTTGGAAAAATTACTAACCGAGCGCTAGATAAATCTCTTCTACGCAGAGTTCCAATTGCATACTAGTAAAATGTTCACCAATTTCGGATTGATGCTCGTCAATCACGTTCAATCATTCAGTCATATATCCTGATAGCATCTAATGTAAAGTAAGATTTAAAACAGATTGCAAAACCATTTGCAAAAGCTGTTTTAAACAGTAGAAATGGTATTATGTGTCAAAAAATGTACTTTGTTGATATGTGTTTTGACTGGTAGACAACATTCGAACGTTTGATTCATTGTAGACCTTCTATGACCGTATTGATTATGTCTTTGACAGTGAAATGCTTGAGAAGTTAAACCTATTATTACACACTGGTATAATTGAATATATTGCTCAATGTTGCATTTTACATCCAGTAACTTTAAATATTAAAGGTTAGTGTCAGTAAATTTGGCTTTAACTTCAAAGAGCTCTTTGCACCTGTGTTTAAAGGTGAAACAGCGGTTTAAGATACCTGATACTTCGTACACAGAAATTTATTGAGGTAGTGTGGACTCTGTAGAGTCGACGTCAACTGCGATGGCAGCCAAAACAATTTATAACACCAAACACTCGATATTACAATTTCAAGTTTCCGTCTTTTCCTCCCATCGTGGATTTCGAGCGGTACATTCCCCTTTTGCCCGTACGTAATTACCATGCACGACAGAATATCAATGCATTTGAAAAAATGAATGCTGTAGGCTTATAGGCATATTCCTGGGTCTGGCCATTCGATACTGCCTCTAGATGTATTTGCTATCTGGCACATAATATGTGACCCTGAGTTAGTGGGATTCTAGTCCCTTCTGCGCCTCCTTGTCACCCTAACGATGACAACTCTGTTCATTTGTAAATGCACTGTTCCAAACTAGTTAACTATAAATTCTGATGACTGATTTATATGGAACGCAAAGTACATTTAAACACCCGTAAAAAGCTTGCATTCTACTATATAAGTTAGCCAATTGCGCTCACTCGCAGATGAGATTTTCTATAAACATCAGTAGTGCAAAATCGATTTTAACGGCCGCGGCAGCCACGCTAAACACTTCAGATTAACATAAGAGGTCTTTGTGATGTGTTTGTAGTATTTCGAGCACGTGGAGGAGATGGAATGGGCGATCGAGGTCTACAAGGAGACGAGTCTTGAGTTTTATTTTTCAGGAGACTTGTAGCTCTAGCAAACAATTTTGACTCAAAACACAGATGTGGTACAAATGCAACATGAGAAAAAAGGACAACAGGTTTAATTATTTAAGCAACATAAGTGAGTTTGAACCATTTGAAAGCTGTGCTGGGGATTTAGCTTACCGGAAGGTACCTGTAATTTCTGGGATTTAACTGGAGGGGTTGAAAAATGAATTGGGTTCGAACCCTCCCAACCCCAACCCCCAACAATTCAATCCCTGCTCTAAGGTAGGATGGAGATATTGCCTCAACAATTGACAACCCTAATCCGGCGACATATTAAGATGTTTAGCGTTACCCTCCTTTTCAATCCAGGCTTTGGACTGGCACCACAAGAGTGCAAGGTAGAGGCGCGCACCTGGCGAGATTTGATTCCAACAGTTCAACGGCGGTTTGTGGCTTCAGAGGCCGATGACGCTGATAAGACATTTTTCCTAAAATAAATTTGCATTTTTACACATTCCCATGATTGTCTATTTGGACACCTTTAAAACGGTTTAACTCTAAGGTATAAATATTTTACTAACGTTATTCAATCAGTTTATCTTCTCTATTAAACGGTTTTATGGCGTAATCCAGATTAATTCGCCACTGCCTGTGCTCTGGTAGTTGCAGTCCCATATTTATATAGCGCCTCTATTTCGTGTTCAGAGAAGCAATGATGGCGCCATGGTCAATGGCTCTGCATGGCAGCCTCAAGATGACATAAAACACTGAAAGTAATCGAGCTACAGATTAAATCCTCTTCTTTCTCCAGGTGTGGTAGTGCCAGATCCATACCTGGATAAAGAAGGAGGGCGAGCTAATTATCTTTGTTATGACACAGCATCGTTAAACAGCAATTTATAAGCGAAACTACAAACTAAATCTAAAGACATCAACAATAACGTCAGACATAAGACGTCTTTAAAGCCTTCATTAGCAGTGATTAGATTTTGCAAGTGCATATTTATATAGCGCCTTTTGGAAAAAACTCACTAACGCTGATTCTGACCCGTTACTATGCAAGACCACAAAACAGACAGACTGGTTTTCCATCGCTTGCAAAATAGAGACAGAGCAGGAATTAAGAAGCTCATGCTGCAGATTGCATGGGAGCCAGTTCCAGAATGAGAGACCGACCACTGCACAGATTCCATGTTTCATTGTGACGGTATTCTATGGGGAATTTGGAAGATCAGACAGCGAGGAAGAGGACTGGGCTCCTCAAACCGATCGCTTTCTGCTTAGATTACCTTGATTTGGGTCAGTTAGTGTTCAGAGTTTAACGACACACTGTGGCTGCCAGCGTGTTTACGACAACTTCACCTTATCCAAGATGCCATTATAAGTAAGATAACTTATTTGGATTGGATCCACTGTTTAACGGCAGCTTATGACTACATAGGCCGTTGCCGCCGACAAAGATTAGTTTTTGGCATAATACAGCTCTATAATATTTATAACTTATAAAGAGTGGTGAGAGTTTATACAATAACTGGATTTCCCATAAAAAGGTGTCTAAATTGCGCAGCAAATGTCATTTGAAAAATCGTTTACCGACATCTTGTGGCTGCCGGAGCCGTTGACAATGACGCCATCAAAGGTATTCTTTGAAGGAAACCGTTTGAATAGGAGGAATAATCAGAAGAGGAAAGTTAAGAAGAGGAATGTTAAGCAGAAGAATGCTAAGACAAAGAATGTTAATAAGAGGAATGTAAAGAAGAAGAAAGAAACAAAGAGGAATGTGAGAAAGACATAGAACAAGAAGAACAATACGAGGAAGGAGGAGGTGGTTGTGATGGTAGAGGAGCAGAAGAACAAGAAAAAAAACGAGAAAGCAGTCTATTACTCTATGTCTGATGGTAGTCAAGGCTACAAAGTGTCTCCGAATTTATAATCTTTGACTCGGTCTATGAAACGAAAAATCTCGAAACAAATTTCTGACGGGGATTTCAATCCCCGATCTCTCAGTCGACAGTCCATCATCATAACCACTTCACTATTGCTCTTTTATACGGTGACGTTCGATGACGTTTGTTTAACGATGCCTTCATAAGTGATATGATTATCTTAATGGCAAAACAGCACAGAGGGCGGACTTAACAATCTGTCACCCATGATAGGCCTAGTTTTTTATTTGCCGCCCCTGTATAAGCTCGAAATAATTTTTCCGACGTCCACAGTCTTTGTTGTAATACGATGCCGTTAAGGTCCGGATCCAACGATGTTAGATATTAAAATTACTAATGTAAAGAAAACGTAAATGATCCTGGAAATTGTAAGAAGTCGCTAGACACTGAATAATGCAGTTTTATGATTAGACACCCTTAAAACGCTTAAACCGATGCTATAAATAAGTAGCCTACAGTTGTGATCAAAGTTTATTGATAAACATTACTTATTGGTTAATGAATATTCATATTACAATATTACTATCATTCAACTTTAGTTCTTCAATATTGCATAATGGTATGGCTTGGTTAATGTACATGAACAGTTTAAAGGAATACCTTAATCAATTATAATACATGTATGCTTTGTTAGCTAATGAAATTTGTCAGGACATAATGATCACAGACAGTATGAGATGAAATACTTTATGTTGCAAAAATATTGAATATTAGTGAAATTGTAAAGCTCTGTTTCGACACCTTTAATGGTGTTGTTCGGATGCTATAGGTTTCTTGTTCTGATTGTATTGTATATTTTCTGTATTGTCGTCAACGGCCTTTGATGTCATAAGACGACGTTAAACTGGGTGGTGAAATAAATAAAGTTTATTGCATCGCAGAAACATTAATTTTGTCCAGTATATACAGTTAGTTAATTAATTCCGTCAATGTCGTCTCGGGAGGTGCCAGCCCAAAGTTTAGATAAAGAAGAGAGGGCGACGTTAACGGGTCTTGGCAGCTTTAAATATAAGGAAGATGTCGCTGACCTAACACTAGAAACTACAGTGCTGCCGCTTCTAAATTGTCTGCGGCATGTAATAACTGATATCAACGACAATTACTATGGCAGCCGCAAGATGTCGTTAAACACTTGCTACTGCCGTTGCTGGGTTTGCACGATAGTATAGTGGTCAAGGAGGTAAAATGTCAACATTGAGGACGTGCTTCATATCTCCGTAAAGGTAAAAGACATTTGAACACTTCCACAGTGTCGTTCTGATAATAAAATTGATGCTTAGTACATCATCAATTTTCTAAAATCGTATAAACATCAAGTTCTGAGAGGGACGTTGACGTCTCTCTTCACATACCGCTTTCAGAATGGGTATCATAAGCTCGTAAGGTCTGTCCGTTATTTAGCGTTGTTTAGGTCTTTAAACTGGCACTGCCACAGTTATAACGCTTGAACGCAATTTCCAGGTAAGCTCACAAGCGCTTTAAGCTGGTGCCCTGCGCTTATAATTACAGCTGCGCTATTGAAATTTGAAGTTTACGTTTAGATTATCTACCAATCTTCAAAAGATAACCGTTTGGATACGGAAGTGGATTAGTTACAAGTCACAACTCTACTCTGGAGTAAATACCTTGAGACACCTTAAAATAGATTTTGACATAGATTATAATAACTCGTTTCTATGACGCATTTAAAAAGCTAAAACAAATTTCTTAAAGATATCAACGGCCTTTAGTGCCATAAAATGTCATTGATTAAATTTAATTAAATTAACAAAAATAAAAACTTCACCACTGTTGGTACTCTGGTAGTGCCAGACCAGACCGGAGAAAGGGGGGATACGCTACTCATTTTTGTTATTATACAGCGTCATTAAATAGTAACTTGCCAACCAAATGAAAAAATGCACTTAGACATCGTTCTTACCTTTAATAAGACATATAGTTTGTTAATTTAATATAATTTTCACTTTACCTCAACAGTTTGTGTGTGCTTCATTTGTAACGTCATCGTAGGGGAGTAAGGCAACGGTGCCAAGTGTCATCATTTTTCTTCAGTATCTACAACAGCAGCTACATGTACTCTGGTTGTGCCAGTCCCAAACCTGTAGAAAGGAGGAGGACGACGCTAGTCATTTTTTCTTATTTAATAACGTCGTTAAACAGCCACTAACCATAATATATCGAAGACTTATCTGAGTGGCATAATAATTATGAGAGCATGAAAGAGAGAATAGGCGTGGGAGGCATGTTGACCAATCAATCATCTGAAATGTATATAGCGCCCCTTCGAGGGATAGCTAGCTGGTCGTGCGTCATCTACAACTGGCGCTACGTGTCGGTTCTCCAACACTATCGTCGCTGCTTCGTCCGTGGAGACTTTGAACTTGATGCTATCTGTTAGGTATAGATTGGACGGATCCAGGTGTGTGCGTGGGACAGACACTAGGGACTTGACATTGGTATGCAGACGATTGGTCATAGGACGATTGGTCATAGGACTATCGGCCATAGGGCCTACCAGTTATAGGTCATATGCAGGCACGTAGCGAGACTTAAATACAAGAAGAGGCAACTTCACAGCCCATTGGCAAAATCCTGGTCATTAGTCAGTCAAGTTCCAGTATATAAAAAAGCAAGAGGAGGCAACTTCCTCCTTGTGCCTCAATGTAGCTACGCCTATGGTCATATGGGTCATGTGGGTCATAGGGCCACTGTAAAAAATAAAGTTGTATTTCTCAATTTCAGTGATGATGCATCTTGCTAATCGCAGTATTGATGCCACGCATAATTGCAGCAATATTATCTGTGTGTTTTTGATTTCTAGCGATTTAATTTAAGTAGTTGACGTGCAGAGCTACGATGTTTCATTAGTAATTTGAGCAAATTTCCATATATTCCTTAAAGTGACACGTGTCGATGTTTAATTTGTTTTTTCTAGAGACGATCTAGGTTATTCCGAATACTTCGAGTGTCAAATGTGGTGACAGGTTCCACGTATCGAAGTCCACGGTCTTGGAGGTGTCGCGAGATGTCGCTAAACGTCGCAATCAATTAAATTAATGAACTCAAAACACAAACCTTTAATTACGTATCTGCACCAACTATATAAGTTTGCCAGGCGCGATGAATTGCACCTGATTTCACACAGACCCAAGTTCTTTCACGTCCACCATTTGCGGTGTGATGGAAAGGATGATGACAATTCAACTTCAATGGTTCCTTCAGAAAAGTAGACTAATTAAAAAAAATAACCTGTATTTCAAGAGTTTAAAAATGCTAGTGACCAAATACTGAGACTTCAGGATACCATCCTCAAAAAAACTTAAAATAATAAATAGCAGTAGTAGTAGTATTTCAAGAGTTTAGTAGTAGTAGTAGTGAGTAGTAGTAGTAAAATAGTAGTAGTAGTAGTAGTAGTAGTAGTAGTAGTAGTAGTAGTAGTAGTAGTAGTAGTAGTAGTAGTAGTAGTAGTAGTAGTAGTAGTAGTAGTAGTAGTAGTAGTAGTAGTAGTAGTAGTAGTAGTAGTAGTAGTAGTAGTAGTAGTAGTAGTAGTAGTAGTAGTAGTAGTAGTAGTAGTAGTAGTAGTAGTAGTAGTAGTAGTAGTAGTAGTAGTAGTAGTGGTAATAATAATAATAATAATAATAATAATAATAATAATAATAATAATAATAATAATAATAATAATAATAATAATAATAATAATAATAATAATAATAATACTATCTGATGAGAATTGGCTCCAGGCATCCCTTCCGGTGAAGGATGGTGGCCTTGGGATACGCTGTGCTGCTACGCTGGCACTTTCTGCCTTCTTGGCATCTGCTGCGAGCACCAGCGAACTCCAGGCAAACATGCTGCCACCGGAATCAGCTGATACCTCATGACGATCTCGTAGATACAGCTCTGAAAGCATGGACACTACTCACGGGTTCAGAACCACCAAACAGGATCAGCAGCTCATCGTCAAAGAGAATGGGACAGCCGTTGGATAAGTAAAGCATGGGCAACTCTGCACGAATCAGCGAACAATGCACTAGACCGGGCTCGTCTCTTGGCCTCTCAGGCACCACACGCGGGAGATTGGTTGCTAGCGCCTCCGGTTACTGCACTGGGACTCCGCTTAACTGACGAAGTGATACGGATCGCGGTTGGAATGCGACTCGGGACGACACTGTGCGAGCCTCATGTGTGTCACTGTGGTGAGAGAGTCGACGCCAGAGGACTCCACGGTCTGGCCTGCAGAAAAAACGCTGGCAGACATCAACGGCACAACATGCTGAACGACATCATATGGAGATCGTTTGGAAGAGCGAACATCCCTTCTCAGAAAGAACCGTTGGGCCTCACCAGAGAAGATGGTAAATGACCGGACGGCGTGACACTCATCCCGTGGTCATGCGGAAGATGCCTCACTTGGGATGTGACAGTTTCGGACACATTCGCAAAGTCACATCTGGAAACAACATCAACCGAAGCGGGCGGGGCCGCAAACCGGGCAGCCGCCGCCAAGACATTGAAATACGCCACAATCGCCCGAACGCATGCTTTTGTGGCGGTTGCATTAGAGTCCAGCGGTTCTTGGAGTTCTGAAGGACTGGATTTTGTCCTGGAATTAGGACGAAGGTTAACCGATGCAACACATGACACGCTCGAGACAAGCTACCTGCTTCAAAGACTCTCGGTAGCTCTCCAACGCGGAAACGCCATCTGCTTTTCTTCGACATTACCATGCTAGATTGTTCATAATAATAATAATAATAATAATAATAATAATAATAATAATAATAATAATAATAATAATAATAATAATAATAATAATAATAATAATAATAATAATAATAATAATAATAATAATAATAATAATTAATAATAATAATATAATAATAATAATAATTATTATAATATTATATTATAATAATAATAATAATAATAATAATATTAATAATAATAATATTAGTGATTTTAATAATATTAGTGATCTAACTACGTCTCTGAAGACACCTTTAAAACGTTTCAACTTTAGTATATAAATATTTTCGTAAACGTTCTTCAATCAATCGGTTGAATATTCTGCCTCAAAAGCCAAAACACAGTAACTCGGAAAACCAATATTTTGCACAAAGTTGATTTGAAAGTTTATTAGAAAAATCTCGGAATTTATCTATTTAATCCAAAAATCATTTATACCATAAAATGTATTAAATTGTGTGTTATTTTATTGTTGAAATAAATATTTATAATATTAGTGATTTTCGATCAAAATACTCAAAAATCGTTTGTACTGTGTATTGGCTTAGCATGAAATTCCCATTTTCATGGGAATTGAGGTAGCCAAAACATATCACTGCGTTTGGGCTCATCAATTTTATTCAGCGTGAAATGGTAATAAGGATTGCACTTTATAGCTAATATTGTTAATAACTGCCTTTGTTTTAACTTGAACAACTTGAACTTGAATAACAATTTCAATTTGAACATCAATTAGTAAACAAATTATTGTAAAACATAATATTAAAAGCTTTAAAAATTGAACTCTAACTAGATTTTGTTATGGAAATTATAATAGTCATTCACTGTTGCTTTACATATATTATTTACAGAGAGAATACAATGTTTTAAAAAAATGTTTGAGCAAATTCGTTGAAAAATTAAATTTGAAACAAACAATTGAAACAAACATTCCACAATTAAAGGTAACTTTAAGTAACTTAACTTTCCAAACTACACCAATACAGTAACAGATATGCCAATTATTGGCTGTTGACTGAGTGCAACAACTAATTAGCAACTTTCTACTATTTCATTCAAAATTGTCAACCAAATCAGAAGTGTTTGAGTATTGACTTCCAGGATAGATCTTAAAAGTGAGGTGTCTTCAGAAACTCTAGGTACTTTTTCACTTTGAAAATGCAGCTGTCGTCGAACGTTGACGAGGATAGTTTGTCATGGAACTATTTTTCTGTTGTTTAAGCGTCTGAGAGCTTTTTTCCAGCTTTCTGACCTTGCCTTTGCATGAATATAATACAGGCCTAAGACATTTTTCAAGCATCTTGTCTAGTTTAAATGGTATAGGCCTAATTTTAAAAATCTCTTCGTAACAACTTCCACACCATAAATCTCTTAGCGAAATCTCTCATTCAGTTATTGAAACACAAGCACGGATTTTAAACCAAAGGTTCTTGGAGAGGAGTGCCTTAATGCGCTTTGTAAGAGCAGCAGAATACTGTGGTTATAATGCAGTAGTATGTTTTGGCATGGCATCCAGTGAAAAATAACACACAATCTCGGAATCCAGTGATAATACATCCTTGAATAACTCAGAGTTAGACATAATAAATTTCTGATCTTTGAGTATGCGCGTGTGAATAAACTGATTTTCCTGCTACTTAACCTTTTTCTTTGTAGAAGAAATCCGGAGCCCTCGAGCGATACTACAAATAATCTCAATTGTAAAGTTAATTATAGGCTGAGGTATGGTTGACATCAACGGCAGAGGCACTTCAATAACGTCGCTGAAGAACCTTCATTTAGACACCTTTAAAACGGTTTCCTTTATGGTATAAATATTTTTGTTAACGTTGCTCAATCGTTTTTCGTGAAGGATAACAACAACGTATAGGATAGGATGGCGTCATTGTCAACGGCTCTGGTAGCCACAAGATATCGTTAAATACTGAAAAGTAATCCAGATTTAGCCGTCACTGCCTGTACTCTTCTAGTGAACAGCAATAGCTGCCATAAGACGTCGTTAAACTCTGCATCAGCAGTAACTAAAATTTTAGGTGCATACACTTATAGCTTCTTTTCGAGAAACTCATCAAAGGCGAACATCACCTAATTAGACCTACAAAAGAACACGAGCGAATCGAATGGTCTTCAGCCGTTGCGATATATGTTATATTAGTGAGGATTGACATCTACGGCCAAGGCAAATCAATTACCTAGCTGAAGAACCTATATTTGAACACCTCTAAAACGATTTAACGTTACAGTATAAATAATTTCACTGACGATATTCAATTTGTTAATTACTCTTTTACTGGTGCTTTTTGCTTTTAGGATTGCGTACTGCATTATTATGATTTGCATAATTATTATAATAACAATCTTTTGCCTTAACTCTAGTTATATGTATGCGAGTTGGTTTATGAGGCGTATAATTAGTAGCTTCTTTTCAACTGTGAAATCTTAAGTATGTTTTATTATATTATATAAGTAATAAAAATCTGATGTAAGTAAATTACATATATGGCATATTGTTCATTAAGTATCTATAACACTTTGTTTTAAGTATCACATGTTTAGTTTGGTTGCTGTATTGGAGTAAATATTACATTGCATCATAATGCAGTACTTCATATGTTGTAATAAGGAAAATGTAGTTGTTGTGTCTCAATGAACATGTTGAAAACAAACTTTAAGCAATTGTAATATGTTTGTGCCAAATATTTTTATTTTATTTAATGAAACTTACGTTTGAGTGTATTGGATGCTTGAACAGTCTACGGGTAAAAGACCGACTTTGTGAATTACCTATATCATTTAGTGTTTGTACTGTTTTTATCAAATTTGTATTAAAAAAGTATAATGGTAAATAGTGAATGTTGTCACAAGATGACGTTAAACTGAAAATTAATAAATAATCACTTAAAAGAGTACAAGTAGAATAAGAATCTAACGTCATGATATTATTATAATTAAATTTGTATCGAATCATTTAATCACAGTGTGTGTATCACAGAAAGTAGGCCTAACCGATGCATTACTTTATGTCGTTTAACATTGAATTTTGTGACATTGTAACGATTTATTTTGACACCTTTAAATGGTGTTGTTTGGACGTTAAATTTCTCGTTTTCATTGTATGGTATACATTGTGAATTGTCGTCAACGGCCTTTGATGTCATAAGGCGACGTTAAACCTTTGATTAATAATAATAATAATTCAATTTGTTTTAATTAAGTCGACTATTCGTAATGTTTTCGTCGCTGTCAATATCTCTTGCAGCCGGAAGATGTCGTTAAATACTGATAATTAATACATCTACGGAGAGTGTACATGTATGTACGCGATCCTTAGTTGTGTAACAAAAATCGAACTATGAAGAATAACTATAGGAAAAGTCATGAGTTTCATTTTCAGAAGACGTATAGCTCTAGCAAAAATTACAAACACAATGCAAAATGAGAATAAACAACAAGGAAATAGTTTTTATTAATTAAGCAAACTGAAATTCATTGAACCATTCGAAAGCTGTTCTATGTAGTAATTGTCTCTTAATCGCTTGCAAGTGTATTCAATAACTAACTCAAGCTCAGCTCTACAACAATTTGTTGTTACTTGTAACCAGTTGCATTCATGACAACTGGATTTATTGAATTAAACAAATATTGATAAGGGATTTAGCTTACCAGAAGGTAATTTTGGGACTTTAACTGGAGGGGTTGAAAAATGAACCATCCCAACCCAACCCCAGCAATTCAATCCCTGCTCAAAAGGTAGGATGGAGCACAACCGGCCAAGAAGCTGCGCGTCAGCATAAGGATCTTTCAACTCAATTGGCTACGAATGCAGCTCATTCCACAAGCACAATTAGCCGAGCTGCAGAGTTTAAAGCAGACTGAGACTGATTAACCCTTGAGAAAGGACGTCCGCATAAATGGCATTACAATAGTCCATCTTAGTGCATGCGAATGCGCGGATTAGGGAGCAGCAGCTTTGTGAGACAACGAGAGACATTTAGTTGAGATCTCGACATTTTCGGTTCCTTCATCATCACTGCCATAATTGCCATCAATGTTTCATCATCCGCCTCAGGGTTTTCTATCTATCACCCACGGGGTTTACATTCTTCTTCGCATTCTTCTTATTCTCCGCATTCTTCTCCGCATTCTTCTTCGCATTCTTCTTCGCATTCTTCTTCGCATCCGTTGCATTCTTCTTCGTCTTATTCACATTTCTTGCATTCCTCTTTTTCTTCGCATCCTTTGCATTCTCATACATTTCTTACAATTTTATACAATTATTTTCACCGTGAAATGGCAAATGTTTCAAACAGACGTGTTGAGCAGAACTAAATGGAGGGGAAATTAAGGTCTTTAGCAGCCGATCAACATATATAGCGATGTTGAAAGTGTTTTAAAGGTGTGTAATGAGAGCATTTGCATAATTTTCGACCTGTGCTGTTGATTATGGCTGTCTGCTCTCAGTGCTCTGCCACTAGACAGCGTCGTACTTTCTCGATCGTGGGTCCGTCTCATCCGCGAGACCTCTCTGGCACTTTTATGAACTACTTAAGACTTTCCTTTATGACCGGGCCTGGGTGGGGAGCGCCTCCCAGTACTATTCCAATTATAAGGACTCAATATAAATTTCATAGATAGATAGATAGATAGATAGATAGATAGATAGACAGACAGACAGACAGACAGACAGACAGACAGACAGACAGACAGACAGACAGACAGACAGACAGACAGACAGATAGATAGATAGATAGATAGACAGACAGACAGACAGACAGACAGACAGACAGACAGACAGACAGACAGATAGATAGACAAGACAGACAGACAGATAGATACAGTAGTGGCCATATTATTATGGTCAAGGCTAAAAACACGGTTTTGGTACATACATACATGCATAAGCCTACATAAATGCATACGTACATAGGCATTAATTATGCACATACATACATACATACATACATATTATTATGCACATACATACATACATACATACATATTATGCACATGCATATTATGCACATACATACATGCACATACATACATGCATATTATGCATATTATACATACATACATACATACATGCATATTATGCACATACATACATACATATATGCATATTATGCACATACATACATACATACATATTGCATATTATGCACATACATACATACATACATACATATTATGCACATACATACATACGTACATACATACACATGCATATTACATACATACATACATACATATTATGCACATACATACATACATACATACATACATGCATGCATATTATGCACATACATACATACATACATGCATATTATGCACATACATACATACGTACATACATACATGCATATTATGCACATACATACATACATACATACATACATATTATGCACATGCACATACATGCACATACATACATACATGCATATTATGCACATACATACATACATACATACATACATGCATATTATGCACATACATACATACATACATACATACATGCATATTATGCACATACATACATACATACATACATGCATATTATGCACATACATACATACATACATACATGCATATTATGCACATACATACATACATACATGCATATTATGCATACATACATACATACATACATGCATATTATGCACATACATACATACATACATACATGCATATTATGCACATACATACATACATACATGCATATTATGCACATACATACATACATACATATTATGCACATACATACATACATACATGCATATTATGCACATACATACATACATACATACATACATGCATATTATGCACATACATACATACATACATACATGCATATTATGCACATACATACATACATACATACATGCATGCATACATGGTTGGGTTCTCGATAAGAAGAGATGCAACTATTATAGTTTGCTCTTTTCGCCTCCGTCAGTTTACCGTTGCTGTCGAGGAGGTGAAGTAAATTATGTTTGCAGATTGGATGTAAAATGGTTAATCGTTTGCGAGAATAGACCTTTGTTTTAGAGATAAGTAAACGAGGCAGTTAATTAGTTAGGGGAAGATTTGTCTTGTGGGTTTACAAGTTTTAGATCTCTGAATATTAGATTATGGTTATCGGTTTCGTTGAAGAAATATCATTGCTTTCGTGTTCGAATCTCTTATACTGAAGAGAACATAGGAAAGAATTATCTGAATAATATGATTCGCGTGAATGCAACTTAATGTATCCAAGGGCAAGGGTAAATGAACAGTTCTGTTACAAATTAGAAACTTGTAATTGCAATCTGTCAACTGTCGATCGGAATCCGTTGGATGGTTCTACGTGTGTACGAGGGCCGGCCACTGACGACTCTTCTAGTTCACTGTGCAATGATATAACAGTCTATTTTTAAGTGACATTTAACATCGAATAGACTAGCAGAGGGTAACTCTGATTTGCTTTTGCTTTTCGAGTGGCGCTATGCAAAATGTCCAGTCATAATTATATTACAAATCTGTCATCATGTTAAAATTGTCGGTGTTTTATTTGGTTAGTTATTGTTAAACGACACTGTGTCATGAAAAAGATGTTTAGAGTCGCCCTCCTCCTTTCCTGAGGCTTGGGATTGGTACTACAACAGGTAGTGTACCGTAGTGGTGGTATTGTCACAACAAGGAGAATTAGGGTCGCCCTCTTCCTTTCTCTAGGCTTGGGACTGGCACTACCAGAATGGCGGATGTTCGCTGAAAAGAGTTTAGACCTCGTACTTAAGGCGTCTTATTCGAACTACGTATTGCAAAGCCCCACGTCCAAGGTACCATTCAATGCTGAAACCATTTCTTTCAAGGAAGCCCCAGTATCGGAAGAACGGGCGAGAAAGACAACGGTAAAGAAACCCAAAGAAAAACATCAGATGATAACTTCAAAAAAGCAACGGTCCTTCGCTAAGTCGTCGGACTCACAGTAAAGTAAGTAAGTAAGTAGGTAAGTAAATTAGTAAGTAAGACATAATAAGTTAGAGATAATAAATTGTCTGATCTTTTCTAAATTGCATGTGAATAAACTAATTTTCCTTCTAATAAGCTTTGTGGTTGCAGACGAAATTCAGTGATTCGACAAGTAAACGCAATTGAAAAGTAAATTATAAGGTCGACATTTCAAACGAAGCAATCCAATTATAACGTCGCTGAACAACATCCATGTTAAACACCTTTCATAAGGTTGAACGTTAGCGTATAAAAGCTTCGTAAACGTTATTTCCGCAATCACACACGTGATATCCGGGAGTTATTGTCAACGGCTCTGGCAGCCGCAAGATGTCGTTAAATACTGAAAAGTAATCCAGATTTAGTCGCCTGTACTCCGGTAGTGCCAGTCCCACACCTTCAGAAATGAGGAGGGCATCATCTGTTCCTGACACCAGACATATGAGAGCGTTGGATACGAATAAATAATCTCCATTGTCCTCGGTTATTTGTCATATCCAGTGCTCCTCTTAAATATAAATCCAAATAATGTTGTCCTCATTCATATTAATTATTATTATTGTCTATTCATTCTTCTTCCCATTCTTCTTCATCATCTTTGCATTCTTCTTCATCATCTTTGCATTCTTCTTCATCTTCTTTGCATTCTTTTTCACATTCTTCTTTTCTTCGCATCCTTTGCATTCTTCTTCTTCTTCACATTTTTGCATTCTTCTTTTCTTCGCATCCTTTGCATTCTTGTATATTTCTTATAATTTTGTACAATTTTCACTGTGAAATTGCAAGTGTTTCATATAAACGGGTTAAAAAAACAACAGTTTAACGGCAGCTTATGACAACATATGCCGTTGCCGCCGACAAAGAATTATTTTTGGCATATTACAGCTCATTAAACTCCTTTCCTCAGGCTTGGAATTGGTACTACCACATGCAGAGTAGTGACGGTGTTGGTTAGTTGCTGTTTAACGACACATTGTCAAATCAAAGATGATTAGCGTTGCCCTTTTCCTTGCACTAGAGTTTGGACTGGCACTACCAGAGTGTACATAGTGGCGGAGGTTCGCTGAACGACCACATTTTGTATACCAGATTTTATACCTCTTATTTAAGGTGTACCACGCGTTTCAAAGATCCAAGTCCAAAGTACCTATGTCAACTCCAGTGTTGGAAGAACGGGCCAAAAGAGAGGTAAAGAAAAGTAGACAAACCAAAGGTAAACGTCAGATGATAAAATAGTAACGGTCCATCGCTAAGACGTCGGACTCACAGTTAATATTAATAATTACTTGTCTTATTGCTAGAGCTCTCTGGATTTCTTCCACAACTAAAAAAGTTAAGTAACAGGAGAATCAGTTAATTCACATGTGAGACCATTTTCTGACGGGGATTTCAATCTGCGACATCTTAGATGACAGTCCAGCACCGTAGCCACTGTACTATGCACTCTTATATACTTACGTTTGATGACGTTTATTTAACAACGCCTTCATAACAAAGTTGATTGGCATCATAGCAAAAGAGAGCAGCAGGCAGACTTCACAATCTGTCGCAAATAAGCTTAGTTTTTTCTTTGCCGCCCCGGTATAATGGTAAAAATGATCTTTGCCAACGTCAACAGCCTTTGTTCCCATAAGGTGTCGTTCAACTCTGGACTCATCGATGCTTAATATTAAAATTATCCGTAAGATGACGTAAAACACTGGCTGTTGCCGTTGCTGGGTTTGCACGATAGTATAATTGGTCAAGGGGCTAAAATTTCAACATTGAGGGCGGGGTTCAAACAACGAGGTATTATAGAAGGACTAGAGAAAGTGCTGCCGTGTATTGGACTTACGGCGTTTGACGCCGACGATAGCGACGCACCCAAATGTCATCTGGTATGCACGTCGGATGTAAACAGTGCATTTACCACAGCCAGTGGGATGTGAAAACTGAACAAATTAATAAATTTAATCGTTTAATCTTTGCCTCTCGACCCATTTAATTGCTTCATAATTAATTATGTCAATTGTATATGTCGCTATTGGTGTTTTCGTAACATGGGTAGATTTTGAAATAAAGAATTAGACTTCGCGTTGGCATGTGCTCAGTATTGTCTCTGACAATGCGTTGTTCCGCACATGGACAACTCTGCCTAACTCTATAAGACTTCATCGTCATCACCTTGACAACGATCCTCACAATAACTTCCACCACCACCACCACCACCACCACCACCACCACCACCACCACCACCACCACCACCACCACCATCATCATCATCATCATTATCCTAATCATCATCCTCAGAGTCTACAGTAACTGCCAACATCATCGTCTTCAGTCACGATAACTTCCACCGCCATCATCATCATCCTCAGAGTCACAGTAACTTGCGCCATCATCATCCTCAGTCACCATAACTTCTACAACCACTAACATCATCCTGATAGTCACAGTCACTTCCACCATCATCATCCTCAGAGTCACAGTATCTAACACCACCACCACCACCACCACCACCACCACCACCACCACCACCACCACCACCACCACCTCCACCACCACCACCACCACCAACGGCCATATCACTTCACCATTCCACCACCATACTGTCCAACCGATGGCGGTGCCAGAGGGGGGATAGGGGCTTAGCCATCCCACTAAATGCGGATCAGCCCCTCCCCTAAAAAAAGTTGGAAATCACTGCAAATCACAGGGAGGAGGGGACAAAGGGAAGGGCTTGGAGCTTTAGCCCCCTCAAACCTGAAATCCTGGCGTCTCCACTGTCCACCACCAGTCCACCACCATCACATTAACTTAAAGTTAAGCACACAGTAACTTCAAGTAGCTTTTATGAATGCAATGTACAATAATAAAGCAACAATAGAATATATGAAAGCTTTTGTCAATTACAAGACTTAAGACCAACTAACAGTTCACTGTCCTTAAACCCAGCGTCTTATTACACACATAACGACAGTTTTTCCTTGTTCAAGTCTAGTGTAGCCTAAGTTTTGCACTGGTGAAGCAGCCTTATTTTTAATGTATATTTATTTTTAAGGTAGTGAACCTGATTAGATTAACCTGGTGATTGTGTCTATTGATGTGGTTTCATGATCTGAAAATAAACAAAACTGTTATCACAACAGGCAGCTGAGAACCTTTATGCATCGTTTTCTGGGCCAGCTTTAGATTTGGTTATCAGCTGTTTAGATAAAGGTTCTGGGAATCTGTTAGGTCATATCCTCCTGAACCTCGTGCATTTGCTCTTCCTTTACAATTTTAATCATCTAAAATGCTTAGGATGATGTTCACGTTTAACAAATGCGTGCCCCATCCACAGACCATCGGTTCTTGGTAAAAGTGCATTAACGGGAACCCAGGATTTCACGATGAAGTGTTTTTGGCCTTGGAAAGTAGAGCAAGAGAAAGTGCTTGATAGAATATTGTGTTCCTTTATGATGAATGAAATTGCTATTTGAAAGCAGCTAGACTTTTACTCTGCAACAGACAAGTTTGTGAGTATGTGGATACGGGGATTGAAATCGATGATATGGCTGTTCTGCCTTGGCTAACGAGGCACATGTATTCCTAATTGACTCCATCAGGCAATGAAATTAAATGGAATTATCTAAGGGAATTGCAAGAGTTGCAGAGTAATGAGGGTTTGAGAGCTGCAAATAAACTTCACGAGCGCCATATCCAGTGGAACAGACACAAAATGAAGGTAAAAGTGGCAGCCCAAGCCCCAAGTTCTTTTGTTGCTGATGCAATTGCATTTTGTGATGAGACCCTGCAACTACTGAAATTTCAAAACTCCTCAGCAACAGTTAATTTCATAAAAACTATTGATTGACTTTTTGATATATTTAAACAGTACTTAGGAATCCTTTGGCAAAGGGGTATAAAGCACCGATGAGCTTGCAAAATGAGGGTTTGCTGACCATTTCTGCTTCATGCAGTCCAGTATTTGATGGGGTTCAAACTTGCCAATGGACAGTTAATTCACAACAGTTTGTCAAATTTACTTTGACTTCAAGAAACAATATTATAATATTATAATTATTATTTAAAATACAGTTTTCAATTATCCGTTCATTTTAAAGATTTATTGTACAGCCATATGACAATTGTTGCTAAATATTCCAGTTGAATCCTACATCAGATACCACATTGCATGTATTTGTGAGACATTGTGAACTGAATATTTTTTTATGTCGTCAAACAATGAACACTAATGATATTTTAAGGTTATGTTTGGACAGTCACGAACCCATTGTCTTCGACGGACGCTATGAATTCATTTTTTCACTGCGCGATCCAGATCTACCACCTAATGACTTTAAATTGTCGTCAACTGCCTTTGATGACATATGACGACGTTAAACCACTAGCGCCAATAAAAAAACACTTTAGGTGACCATTCGGACGCTATAAGTTTCTTGAACTATTTTGAAATGTATATTTTCTGTATTGTCGTCAACGGCCTTTGGTGTCATAAGAGATTCAGAAGAAGGAATTAAACTTTTGATTAATAATAAAACAGTTCAGATGAAGTCGTCAATTATATTTTCTCGTCAACATAGTATTATTCAGGTAGGCTAGCTAACAAATTCCGGGGTGCACGTAGAACAGATAGCCTATTCGTCACCTGCCTGACAGTAATTCTGGTGTTTATTGATACCTTGTGGCGTCAAGTGTTTGCTGGCCATTTCTGCTTCATGCAGTTCAGTATTTGATGGGGCTCAAACTTTCCAATGGACAGTTAATTTGCAACAGTTTCCCAAATTTACTTTGACTTCAAGAAACAATATTATAATATTATAATTATTATTTAAAATCGAAAATCAAAATCCGTTCTTGTCCGATTGGATCATTCGGGCGAGAAAGAACAGCCGAGGCAGTCGAACAGTCGACCGTTTGACTCGTCCAGATGAATCCTCCATGGATATTGTAATCCGTGTTTAGCTTTTGTGAGAATTTCTCTCTGAAATTTCAAATCCGAATCCAATAACAAAACCCGACAGTTCATCCAATCAGCGACCATCACGAACCCATTTCCATCAACGGACAAATAGACTGGACATTTGTCCAGATCCAGTACCACCGAATGACTTCTTAAGTTTCCCATCTGCATCCACTGTACAGACTTCACCATAACCACGGCTATGACAGACCGCAAAATGACCATTGGTCAGTTTTATAGCATGCGATGGAAAATGAATACCTGTGTCTGGTGATAGATTTATTTCTCGGATCAATTGTCCATCTGGCGAATATTCATTTAATTTATTTTTATTATGAACAGTTAAAATGATATTCGATTCATCTGTAACAGACAGACCCCATCCCCAATCGTCTCCTGTTGACCATTTCTTTATTAACTTTCCATTTGGATCAACTCTCAAGATTTCCTTCAACTGGTCTTTGTAAGTAAAGATGTAGAGACATTTATTTCTGTTGCAGGATGCTATGTCCCTTGGAGAAATTAATTCCCTCAAATTCCATTGACGACTGAAACTGAATTTAATCGAATCATAAACTTCAACTTCTGAACTGTTTTCACTCACAACAAACAATTCTTTGTCTAAGATCGTCAATCCACGGATATCTTTGCTTTCTTCTGCTGTTCCGAACCAACCTTTCTTCTTTTGACTGGCTTTTGTTCTGATCGTCTCAACTAAAACTGGATCCGATTTGTATCGAAGTTCAGCTGAAAATAGAACAAAAATATTGTTAACTATCTTAAAATAATAAATAGCTGTAGGCCTACTGCTATATTGCATAGGCTATTTATGTTGCTGCGTCGGACTAGGCTGAGGTCGAAGAACATAGGCTATTACATCACATCAAGTAATATTTCAATGTCATTAACACCAGGTCACATTTTTGTAGAATGGTTTGCAAATTATATTATAAATCAGACAATTCAGAGTTCAGATTACAAGTAAATCCTTTATACCTATGAGTGGCGTTGATTGCTAAGCGACTTTTTTCTAATCTAATTCGCTGCCACTGTTGGAAAGTACGGCAAAAACTAGTCTGTAGGCCTTAGAAAATATCCCAAGATTGCTATGCAAATTACCCAGATCCCAAGTCGACCTTAAAATTCCAAGAGTTTGGGAAAATCCCAAAAAGTGGAGGCCCTGGTGACGGTAAATTAGGTGAATCTTTGGAAGAACGAAGACAACGTAAGGGACATCAGACAAAAATAAATTTAAACAAAATAATAACAGACAGTAAATTAAAAAGTCACATAAAATATAAAAGACGGAAAAAACGTGACAAGAAGTAAAAACCAGATTTTCTGGAGCAAAAATAAATGAAAACGGTTTTAACAACTATGTTTATTGCTGTTGTTGTTGTTGTTAAGACTGTTGTTATTATTATTTTGTTATTATTATTATTTTTGTAAAAAGGTTCATTATTATTATTATTATTATTAATATTATTATTATTATTATAATTGTTTTATTATTATTATTATTATTATTATTATTATTATTATTATTATTATTATTATTATTATTATTATTATTATTATTATTATTATTATTATTATTATTATTATTATTGCAATTTGTCATTCCCTAACTCTCTTTCTCTGTCTTCTCTATTTTATTTTACTTTCACAGAAGATCAGTTTCGTTACTTTGTTCAGCAAATTGACTTTGTGGGCTTGTTTTCGTTTGCTTCAAATCAATTTCTTCTGAAAATAACAACAATAACCTACAGTTGACCATTATGATGTATTATTGCGCAGTAATACATAGGCTATAGGCCCTATGCCTTAAAAACAGAGCAGGTATATTTAGTAGGCCCACGCTGTGCACAAAGCGTGGACTCCATCATAATTTTTAAATAATATGAGGAACTCAAAAGTCATTCTGTCTAATTTTCGCTTGAAGGGGGCTTTGCCTTATATAATACACGTTTATCCAGTGAATATTCGTGGGAATTTCTCGCCTATAGAAGATGACTGTGAAATCAAAACCTATTAATTAGTTAACTCTACAAGACAAACATGATTCACTAAATAAATATTATTCCTGCTGGCTTTGGTCCGACTCCCAGAAACACAAGAAGCACCCAAACATTTTAACGAGGAGATGGTACTAAAGTGACTGGGAAACAATGCAACTGGTCGTTAAAGAGTTGATAAGAGAGACCTTAATTGGCCGTTGATTAAACAGAATGAAAGTGCGCAGTGTATGTAGGCCTGTGTATGTATATGCATGTAGGCTGATGTAGGCCTATGTGTGTATGTTTGTATGTACTTAGGCTTATGTATCTGTACAGACTTTGTACCTTAAAAGCACTTTCTGCGCAGCCTTGACAACATGATAGTCATTAAGAACAAAATGTAAATAAACGAGCTAACAGTGCTCAGAGATCAATAGAGTAGTCATGTTGCTACTGGTTACTTCCCGCAGACATGCAGAGCCTAAACTGTAATCCTATTCAAATTTACTACTAAACACCAGTTTTGAAATTCCAGAATTACGTAGCGTCGAAGAGAATAGAAGGAAAGACGACGAAACAAGGGAATCACAAGTTCACAACACACAATATCTCAACCAAATGTCAGACATTCTTAAGAATGCAAAATCATCATATTATGGCCTTCATAAATTATATCTGTTGATAGGAACAAGCGTCAAGCTGGCTGTAAAGAAGAACAAGACTCTGTCGAAGACCAATAATTATATGGAACACTTTTGTTGAATTTTGTGTGTGATATTTATCCAATATGCACATAGTGTAATTTATAGTAATGAAACTGTGACTATGTAATGTTTTGAATTAGCATAGTACAGGCAGGCCTGCTGTCTTGAGAATGTAATATCCCTGTTTTTTGCTTTTTCTATGCTACCATTTGGTGAAAGATTGATGTATAAAAATAGATTATCCTCAAGTCTATGGATCAGGTGTATTTCTGTTGCACCAGATTAGGAGATGCACTGTGAGAATTCTGTAATAGGGAAATGCTAATTTCTACACTCGAATTACGTAAGCATGTGAAACTGCTTAAAAGAAAACCGCTAACCTTCGATTTCACCAATGAAGTTGACACAGCTTTCTTCGAGAGACTCCACTGCTTCTGATTTTCTGAAGCGCAAATTGATGGACTGAATTTCTCTTTCAATCATGGATTGGCATTGTTGTTGCAACTCCACCGCTCTAACCGATAAGTCTGAAAATGCGCGACAGATGTCACTAGCTGATCCTTTAGCCATTATCTTCCGACAGTAAGAATTGTAAGTTTCTAAGCAAGATAGATATGTATCAATATCATCTGTTGCCATTTGGATTTCTTTCAGTTTGCTTTGTCTTGTCGAACATAGACCTTGTAGAAGAGAGGCTTCATGCTTATCTATCAACTGTTTCAGTATTTCTTTTCTATTTGCTACATCACATTCTAATTTTGTCACTCTTTCCTGTATGTCTTTCCTTCACCTCCAGGAACTCTGCCTGCTTCATCTGAGCTGCTGATCTACAATCATTTATTGTTTGAATGTTGCTTTCGATCTGTTTCCTAAATTTGCTAACATGAGAACCTTTATGACCATTATGGTGGTTAACGAAGCAGATGGCACAAACAATTGCTTTGCAATCAGCACAATATACATCCAGAACCATTTGTCCATGTGATTCACAAACATTTGATGCCGAATCGGTCATCAAATTTTGACCACTATCATGTTCATTAATTTCTATCAATTTATGATTCTGATTCAATTTAAATTTTCTATGTTGTCTGCAGCATTCTGCGCAATACTTCTGTTTGCAATCAACACAGAATGTGTCAGCTGCTCTTATTTCTCTACCGTCTTCTTTATTTTCCTCTACACATGCATCGCATGGAGCTCTTGAAGATCGCCGACTGATCTGAAACATTTGCCAATTGTATCAGCTTCTCAATGAAGAAATGTTTAGGAAGTCCGGGAAATCCTTCTTGTGGAATCTTAAAAGGTCGTCTACAGATTGGGCAAGGCATCTCGTCTCCAGGTCCTTTGTTGGTTTTAAGCCCAGTCTCTTGGATGCACTTCATGCAGAATGTATGAATGCATGGCAAGACTTTCGGATCGGTGTAGACTTCGGTGCATATACAACATGTAATCATATCGTCGAGATCATCTTGCTTGGCTATATCACCACTGTCTAAATCTTTCGTAGCCATTTTCTAATGTACACGGATTCTAAAATCGAAAGCACTTTCGATTTCTCGATTGGTACCGTATAGGCCCTATAGGTCTATAGGCGTAACAGGATCTTTGCTGTCAAATGTACAAATATGGACGAACAAGAATTTTGATCGAGGAAATACGACAAACTCCTGCAAATATATAGTCTAGCTGATCGCAGTTGTAATATCGATCGAACTAAAGTTACTAAGCAGTCTAAGTTGCACATTGAAAGTAGGCTATTATATTTACTCTAGGCTCTACAGATATAATTATAGACTCACTAGAATTTTGACTGCTGCTATTCGCTGACCCACTTAATGAAGCTCAACGTAGCCTATATAATTATGTTCTTTGTATCTTGCATATGACTCTCTTTAATTAGCAGGTGACTCTGATTTAGCGCAAGTCTTACATATATTTCGTATCGATGACGACTTTCACTTGGTTGCAGAGTAGCAGGAACAGATACATTAGGCCGGATCATAAAAATTAACTTGCATTAAGAGTTTCGGAAAAGTGGCCTTATATGGCGTTGTTTACTGTACAGATGAAAGAAGTTAATAGAAATTCGAATATACTTTGCATTTTTACGTTTTTAGAAAATCGTGTTAGTTTTGTTTCGCAAAAATAGCTTCACGGGAGCCTATGCTTGCTTACTTACTTTTTTCAATGTTTATTTCCGGTTTGGTGAGCTGATTTCTTTATTTAAGCTAACTGCTTATCGTATTTACTGAAATTATTTGATATTCTGTTCAGAATTGTTACCAATTATGTTATCAAGATCTGTTGCTGCAAGAAATCGTCATATCCTTTTTGGCGACGCTCGTGAATTACTCACTTTTTCTTTGCCAACACACAAAGATGTGGGCAAAGCGTATTTATGGGAGAAGAGTTATGGGACAGAACCTCTACCATCTGTCTGTAAGAGATTGGCAGAGAAACTTGTGCAATTATGGATTAAATCGTCAATTCCTACGATAACTCTTCGAGGAATAGAATTACAGTTACAGAAATATATAGGTGAGGTTCAGAAAGTGATCCGATCGAAGTCTGCTACACTAAAACGAGAAGAACTAGAAAGAAATCTTGATACATTGTTTGATATATGTTCTTGTAAATGCATACAGTTTTCATCTTGCTGTTGCCCATTGAATCTAAAGGTACCAGTACCTGAGCGCGATTTCCTAACAGATCAGCGTACTGTTCGGGTAGGCCGAATAGCTGGTGTTGATAAGAAGGCCTCTGCTCTTCGCGAGAAGCGGCTAAAGCGAAAATTAGATCTATATTCAAAGTCAAAGAATGAATTTCAAAGGAAATGTGTGAGAACTGCTGAACAATTATGTAATGATTCAGATAGAACATCGAACGATTCAGAAACTGAAACTGAAACATCTTTCTCTTGTGTATCAGATAATATTCCAGACGACATATCGGATGAAATACCTGAAACTCCTCGTCTCAAGAAACGTGGCTTAAGAAATGTTGCCCTGCAGGCAGATGGCTTTGGCGTATCAGATCGAGCAGTTGCTGCTATAGTATCAGCAACTCTGATTGATTTTGGTTTTGAACAAATGGGACCAGTTGATCGGAATAAGATTCGCAGAGAACGGAAATCATTGAGATCAGCATATAAAGACAATGATTGCAGAATTTCGGGACTGTATTTTGATGGAAGAAAAGATCAGACTTTAAAAATTGTAGGGAATCGCAAAACTGTCGTTTCTGAGGAACACATTTCAATATTATCAGAACCAGGATCAAGGTATGTCGGTCATTGTACGCCTTCAAGTGGATCAGCCAAATCCATTACAGAATCAATTCTTGATACTGTCGACTGCACCAACCTTGTTTGTATTGGTTCAGATTCAACAAACGTTAACACTGGTTTCAACAATGGAGTTATACGTCGAATGGAAATTGAACTTGGTCGTCCACTTCACTGGTCCATTTGTCTTCTACATCTGAACGAGCTGCCTTTGCGACATCTCTTTATTTCCTTGGATGGTCCAATGTCTGGACCACATTCATTTAACGGGCCAATCGGGAAATCTATTTCAAAGTCGTTGCAACAACCTCTAGTTAACTTCGGCGTAATTGTTGGTGAACCTATTAGTTGCGATAAACATTTGCTGAGCAGCGATCAACTGTACTTCTTTGAAATTGTGAATGTAGTAAAGACTGGGATTGTGCCAAAGAATTTCGATTCCAGAATGCCCGGGCGATTAAACCATGCAAGGTGGTTGACACTTGCCAACCGCGTTCTGCGGCTTTATATATCTACAGAAGTTCCTTCGAAGGAATTTAAAGTCTTAGTTTCCTTCATTGTGAATTCTTATGCAGTTGTTTGGTTTGACATTAAGAGAAATTCTAAATGCTGGGACGCTGCACCGCACTATTATAAAATGATAGAAACATCCAGATTTCTTCCTGTCCGGTACAGAATTTTAGTTCAAAAGGTTTTGAAGCGCAATAGCTATCCGGCTCATATTGAGGGCATCCTTGTTGCTATGCTGAAAGACAATCGTAAACATATACGTAGGCTTGCTATGAAAAGAATTCTACGTGCTCGTGAAGATGAAGTACCGAACCGTAAATTCCAATTACCTGAGATACTATTTCAAGCGAAGAGCTACGACGAGCTGATTGACTGGCAAAAAACGCCTCGCTTGGAACCCGTTTTGACCAAACACATTTCAACTGCGCAAATCTCAGCGTGGCTTTCGTCAGATACAGACGATGTTATCGACATTCAGCCATTTCCATGCCATAACCAAGCTGTTGAGCGTTTAGTTAAAGTTGTAACGGAATCAGCAACAAAAGTTTATGGTCACGATAGACGTGATGGCTATATTCGCGTTCTCCAGGAACGCCGCAAAGTGATGCCTCACTTCGATACAAAGTCTCAATTCAGAAAAATTTAATAAAAGTCTTCTATTACATTGTACTAATGCCATATTGTTTCTGAATCATATTCCATATTCAGAAGTTGATGTAAGTTGCTTGTTCTGGAACGATTGTACAGAAAATTATATCTGACAAATTAGCGTTTTTAGTGAACTTTTCAGAAATTTCTAAGGAAAAAATGCAAAGTAGAGCAAAGTAGTAGAGACAAATGGTTTGCAGCAATGGAATCAGTGTACCTAAGAGACAGTAAATGGATATTCTCTCAGAAATATGACAATATTTTGTAATTTATGATCCGGCCTAAGATACATAGGCCTAAAAGAATTGACGAAACCAGTAAAAGATTTGGATTGGGAATAAATGTGCAAACAATCAAGGCATTGACTATTTGAAAGCAATACGAAGAGCTGAGAGTGAGACTATAGGCTAAAGAATTAGGAACTGGAGCAACTCACAATGTTTAATAATGAAAGATGATCACCGTAAAAAAGACATGAAAACGCATGATTGATCTGGTATCGGCGATGTACGGCAGATTGAATAAGACGAGCAAGTGCAAAATAAATCAACTGTACGAAACATTTGTCACTCCGGTGCTGCTGTATGGATTTGAATGTGGTGCATACGGAAGGAGGACGAAAGAGGCTATTGGTGGTGGAGGAAATGAGTTGGCTAAGAAAATAGGCCTACTGGGTAAAACCAGACGAGGCAGAATTCGTAACGGAAGGAGTTGTGTCAGATGGAGACGCTGATGGAAAAACACAGGAAGAAGACTGTCTTGTTTTGGACGTGTAGCAAGAATGGAAAACAGGATATAAGATGTCGTTAACCCTTTGGAGGTGAGGTGGGGTATGACACACCCCATAGCTATTCTACGCTGCTTTTACTACGGAAAACGTAGAGACAGATTGGATTATTTTTGTCTACCTTAGTGAATGTGAAATACGGACACTAAGTCTTTGCGACCATTTCAGGTACTTTTGAACGCACAATTTCTTTTATTTTGTTGCATATTAAAACGATACTACAATTTTTCGTATTCATGATGCTCTCAATGAATAAAAAAAATTAGCGGCGCATTTCCCAAAAAGGCAATATAAGATAATTATTGTAGCATATAACTTTGCATCGATGCAAAATTGAAGCATTATTACGGGTATTATAAGTAAGTAAGTAAGTAAGTAAGTAAGTATTTCCTTTATTGAGAAGCACTAGCAAACGCACAGCACTGTACATAGCAAGATTAATACATTCAAACAAATAAACATTTCTATATACAACCATAGAATTGAATGAGAGGCTTTATTGTACAGAGGAAGAAGAGCTAGAGCTAGTCATAGGGGAAAATGAAGGGTTTAAATAGCCAGATCTAGGGAAAACATATCGTTTATTTGTATAGCATCCGGGCAAGGAAGCATTTCTGAGACAGGTTTTCAAACATGGGAAGCTCACGGTTATGGGACCGTGGCCACAGGGAGTAGCGCGATTGCTTGATCGGCGGCAACAATTTATGCAATACATGACAAGGGTTGTGCAGAATACAGGCAAAGAGTCTAGTATCCGCATTGCTGCAGAGAGTCTCAAATGAGGGAGAAGATGGAGGTAAGTACCCCTGGCGTACCAACCTTCGGATAATTCCCTCAAGGGCCTCCCGTTCCTGCACTCTCGCAAAGCCCCACCACACAGGCGAGCAATACAGCATCATACCAACCGTAGTGGCACGAACTACATCAAATAAACTGTCCCCCGAGAGCCCATGCGACCTCAGGATCCGAAGTGCATAAAAGGACTGCCTTGCTTTTATGGTCAGACGTTTAATATGACTGGAGAACCCAGTCACGTGTTATGCTATAGTGTTTGCTTACAAATAATGTTATGTAGTTGATATCGCGACTTTTAAGTAAGTTATATATTGGGGTATATCATACCCCACCTCACCTCAAACCTTCCAATGCTTCACCTCGCTTCCACAGGGTTAAACTCTGTATCTACAGTGATTACATTTGAAAGTTTATATTTTTATAGCGCCTCTTACAGAAAACTCACAAAAGATAATCCCGACCTGTGACTATACAAGACCACAATCGATTGGGAGACGGATGCATTGAAAGAAAGAAGAGGCTCATGTCACCGATTGCACGGAAGCTTGTTTCAGATTTAAGTGCAACCATTGCAGCACAGCTTCCACGTTGCCCAAAACGTCGCTTCAGAACCGCAATTTGGACACCTTTAAAACGTTTTAACCTTAAGGTATAAATTATTTTGTTAACGCTATTCAATCGTTTTATATGTCCAAGTATTTTTTGTTACTTAATGAAACTTATATTCGAGTGTGTTAGATCCCTGAACAGTCTTCGGGTAAAAGGCCGACTTTATAAATTACCTGTATCATTTATTGTGTGTGCTGTTTTTTTTATCAAATTGTTATTTTCTAAAGTATAATGATAAATAGTATATGTTGTCACAAGATAACATTAAACTGAAGATTAATAAATGATCACTTAAAAGAATACAAATTTAAATAAGAATCTAACGTCATGATATTATTATACTTAAATTTGTTTCTTATCATTTAATCACAGTATGCGTATCACAGACAGTATCCGATGCCTTACTTTATGTTGTTAAACATTGAATTTTGTGAGATTGTAAGGATTTATTTTGACACCTTTAAATGGTGTCGCTTGGACACGAAGTTTCTCGTTTTCATTGTATGATAAACATTGTGAATTGTCGGCATCGGCCTTTGATGTCATAAGGCGACGTTAAATCTATATAATAACAGTCAATGGATTGAATTCTGTCCGTATCGCCTGTAGAAAGTGTAATCAAAAAATTCAGAACGATATCAACTGCCTATGGTGCCGTAAAATATAATCGATTAAATTAAATTAAATTAAATAATAACTTCGTTCCTGCCCGTACTCTGGTAGTGCCAGTCCCAAGCCAGGAGAAAGCGTCGTTCAACAGCAATTAAACAAACAAATGAAAAATTGGATTTAGACACCGTTAATAAGACGTTTACTTTGTCAATATATTCAGTTGGCCTCAACTGGTTGCGTATTCTGTATGTAGCAATGCCAGTCCCAAGATTAAAGAAAGCAAAGAACTTGATTTAGTCTTCAGTTACAATCGATTTAAAACCTACTATTCTACAACTGCCGATAGATACTCTGGTAGTGCCACTCCCAATCCTGCATGTACACAGATACAAGTTCAATTTAAACACCTTAAAATAGATTGCAACATCGACTATAATAAACGCCAATCGGATTCAGTCGCTGGATTCTTCGTACTTTATTATTTTGGTAAATGCAAAGAACTTTCCTAACGATATCAACGGCCTTTGGTGCCGTAAATGTCATTAAGTTGATTAAACTAAATTTATAAAATAATAATTTGTAACCATTACCCGTAGTAACTCCGCCACTACTCATACTCTGGCAGTGCCAATCCAAAGCCTGGATGAAAGAATAAAAGAGGAGGGAGACGCTAGTGATCTCTGTCCATCACACAGTGTCGTTAAACTTAAAGCTACTACTATAATTACCCGTACTCTGGTAGTACCAGTTAAAATATCCCTGCAATTGGATCTTTATAATTTATTACGCTTAAACACAAACTTAATCTATATGGGCATCTAAACCACAAGACGAGCGTAGTATTACTTTCAGTTTAACAACAGTAAAACTAAAACCTGTTCTGTGTAACAAATTTAATTCAACTGTGTGATAACAAAGATCATTAGCGTCTCCCTCCTCCTCCTTTACCCAGGCTTGGGGCTGGCATTGTCAGAAAGCGAACAGTGGCGGAGTTTCACATGACGAGCCAACGAAAATAAACTTTAAATAAACTTCGACTACATGATATAAAGGTTCTGGTTCTGATTGTATTCTATGTTTTAGATACATGAACAATTTAAAAGAGTACTTTAAACCACTGGGCCCCTGCCCCATTTGGGTTACCACAAGGTTCTGTCCTGGGCCCGCTATTATACATACTTTACACTTCCGAAATCGGACTGCTCTTGTCTTCTTGCGGAGTCCTAAACCAAATTTACGCAGACGACACCCAGGCTTACGTTCACTGTCCTGCGGCCAAAGCGGCCACTGCCGCCCACTCCATGCAGCTTGCAATAGACTCCCTTGGTGGCTGGATGTCGTCGAATCGACTCCGGCTAAACCCTTCCAAAACGCAATTTATCTGGCTTGGCACCAGACAGCAGCTGGCAAAACTTGATCTGTGTGCCCTCTCTACCCAGTTTCCCCTCTTCACTTTCTGCACTTCTGTTCGGGATCTTGGAGTGATACTTGACCAAGAACTCACTTTCATTCAACATGTTAACTCTGTCTCTCGTAGCTGTTTTTACCAGCTGCACCAACTGCGAGTAATATCTCGCACTCTTACCCCCAGCGCTGCAGCTACTCTAGTTCATGCCTTCATTGCCAGTCGCCTTGACTATTGTTCCTCTCTATACACGGTGATTCAATAAAAAGTAAGCCAAACTTTGTATTTCATATAAGTACTTCTAACATGAAAAAAGTATTAAATTTTTGTGTGAAGAAACTCTCAGTAGTATGGTTTAATCATTTAATTAAAGAAGATGTTCAAAATGTCCTCCTTCTGCTTGCACGTAAGCCTGGAGGCGCTGGTGCCATTGGGCAACGTTTTCATCAGTGCGCGATGACCTTCGTCTGCCACTACCAATGACGCGGTCGACTGACCCTGTTCCGCTAATTTTTCGAAGCAATTTATCTAATCCGCTTCTGGTCCAGTGTTTTTCTAGAGACTCTTGTAGAAATTGACGGCTGTTGTAATTCTTGGATTCCCTCAAACCTTTTATCATGTGTAAATCTTCCTTACTAAAAGGCTTTTTTCGGAAATTGCTAGTTTCTTGTTTATGTTTTTAATTGTATTATCGTCTGCTTTTTTGAGTAGGAAATAAAAACCGGAAGTCATTCAAATGAAAAAGTATATATGTGCATGTTTTTATTTTAAAAATATTATTAATAAAATATAGTTCAAGCTTTAATATTTGTTTATAAAGTTTGGCTTACTTTTTATTGAATCACCGTGTATGTTGGCCTTCTTCAGAGTCGGATAGGGCGCTTGGAGCGAGTTTTGCGCGCGGCTGCGCGACTGATTGGTGGCATTCCTAAGTCGGGTCATGTATCCGACTATATGCGGGATGTCCTGCACTGGCTGCCTTCTACCACAACGCATCTCATTTAGGGTCTCTGCCTTCGTAGCCTCGTTGGCACCGCAACCGCTAATCTGCAGGAGCTATGTCGCTCTATTTCTGCCAATATTGTCCGCCGACCCCTTCGCTCTGCAGCCCGCGGTGACCTGGGTGTCCCATTTGCACGCACTTCTACGATGCAACATCGGGCCTTCCTGGTTGTGGGGCCGAGTATCTGGAATGGGCTTCCTCTTGAGCTCCGTCTCCTACCTTGGAACTCTTCATCTGCATTTTATACCTCTCTGAAAACTATTCTTTTCAGCCGTGGTTGGGCCGGGAGCGCCTCTGAGTAGATATCTTGAAGGGGCGCCATATCAAGTTTCATTGATTGATTGATTGATTGAATTATAATACATGTATACTTCTCTGGTTAATGAACTTTTTATTATAGTGTTTTGTTAGATACATAAACATTTTAAAAGAATACCTTGATAAATTATAACACATGTATGTTTTGTTAGTTAATGAAATTTGTCAGGACATAATAATCACAGACAGTATGAGATGAAATACTTTATGTTGCAAAAATATTGAATATTATTGAAATTTTAAAGCTCCGTTTCGACACCTTTTATGGTGTTGTTCGGATGCTATAAGTTTCTTGTTCTGATCGTTTTGTATATTTCTGTATTGTCGTCAACGGCCTTTGATGTCATAGAACGACGTTAAACTGTGGTGAAATAAAAAAAATTAAAAAAAAGATATAAAGGTGTCTAAATAAAGTCAAAATGTGTGTGACTTTCGCGTGTTTACTTTGCTGTTAGTGCTAACAGACCCGTTAACGTTGACTTTACCTTGCTTGACATTGTAACGTAACGGGCATTTGCGACTGTGTAGGACTGTAGGTAGGCCTAGTTTGCTGTTTAACGACGCTGTCATGACATAGCCCTCCTCCTTTATCCAGGCTTGGAACTGGCAACACCAGAAACGGCTGTGGCGGAGTCTCTACTGTACACTATTGAACGCCATCGATTGTTTGAACTGCTTTTAGGCTCTTTACCATATTATAACATACCATAACTTACCTTAACTTATCTGATCTTACCTTACTTTTTGTATTGTATTGCATTGTATTGTATTTGATCATTTATAAAGCGCTTCTCATAGTATAAGGCTTTCAGAAGCGCTCCCAGTGCGAGGTACTCCAAGGAAAAAGGAAGGTTTTAAGGTGAGAGAAAGAGGTAGAGATGCTACTAGAGAGGATTGTAGAGCGTAGAGAAGGAGGAAGTCGATTCCATAGAGAGGGACCTATGCACACAAAGAACCTGGATTGAGCCATTGTGGTCCTAACTTTACTTTACTTTCAAACCTTGGCTTACCTATATTATTAGCCTGATCTTGATATTATAAATGAAAGTAGTATATGTGATGTAACAGGTTTTAATAAATAAATAACAAGTTTCATTTGGTTATAAAAGTTTATTTGACGTAAAGACACTTAAACTCATCGACATTATTTTTACAGTCTTGATGTCAGGTTAGTTTTGCCCGTTTAACGGGAATTTTGTTATAACAAGGATGGTTAGTGTCGTCCTTCTTTATCAGAGCTTTGAACAATCACTGCCATGGAGTAGATTTTTCCTCATTTAATAATAATCGTTAACACTTAGAAAGGGTGTCTTATTCGCTGCGCCACACGGAGTTCGGAGATTTATTTCTCCACGAGTGAAATCAACTAATATTATTTCTGTATAACATAAATTCATCTATTTCTCCCAAAGCGAAACGCAGTCCATCCTTAATATATATATATATATATATATATATATATATATACTTTATTTTGCACAAAGCAGAACAGAGAGACTAAGCAAACTAAGCAGACTAGGATAGAAATACAAAAATACAAAAACTCCTTCAGCCATAAATGTAGAGATGTGAGAGAATCGAGGGAGGCTTGATCTAAATTTTAATCTAAATTTAGTTAATCTAGGTTCTTAATCGACTTTATTGTATTTTGTATTTGATCATTTATAAATGATAATAACACATTTATGAATAACTGATGTCTGTTGTGTGTGTGTCCACAGTTTAACGGCAGCTTATGACAACATAGGCCGTTGGCGCCGACAAAGATTAGTTTTTGGCATATTACAGCTCACTAGATGTCTGTTGTATTGAAGCAGATGTTATATATTAGATTTTGTATTCTCACTGTAACCAGAAGACTCTCTGACCAAATTAATGACGGAACACGATTGAGGTAAATATACTTCGAATTAAAAGTATTTAAAAGGTGTCTAATTTAAACGTTAATACCATAATCTAGTGTTCAACGAAATGTGTACGTGTGGCCAGTTGGGAAAATTACCAACCAAGCGCTAGAATCTATTCTACACAGAGTTCCAATTACATAGCGTAATGTATTATGATTACATTACTGAGTTATTTTTACTTGCAAAACGGTACCTGCCTCGTGAGATCTCTAGTGGATGAAGGTTGCATAATTGATGGGAAATGAAGGCGAGACATACACGGCCTCGGTTGTTGAGTCATTGCTCGCCTCAGAATTGGAAAGTTCCATCACAAGCTGATGCAACGGCAGGAAGGCTGACTCAACCCTATTGTATATGACGAATTGTTACCTTAGTTATTATCGTAAAAGGTTTTGTTTATGATTGTCTCCTCTGATTAGGTGGATTCTCGATAAGAAGAGACGCAACCGTCATAATTTGTTCTTTACGCCAGTGACACTTTTCCCTTTGCTATCGTGGAGGTTACGTCAGTTATGTCTGTAGATTGGATGTAAAATGGTGAAACGTCTGTGAGGATAGGCCTTTGTTTAGAAAAAAGTAAATAATGCAATTAATTAGTTAGGGGAATAATTATCTTGTGGGTTTAAAAGTATTCGATATCTCGATATTGGTAGCCCGACAAAAGCGCGCAGGGCAAAAGCGCGCCGACAAAAGCCGCCGACAAATGCGCGCAACGACAAAATCGCTCAGGACAGATGCGCGCCGACGAAAGCGCGTAGAAAAATAATTTTAGAATTTGAAGTTTTTAAAACTGCAGACAAAATGCTACCAAGTGGTCAGAGTAATTGATCGTTTGAGCGTTCTTTCTTATGTACACATTTTAACACATCGTCTTATAATTATACATGGCTTTTTAATACCAATGTCCATGATAACCGTCATCGATACAGCTTCCATTTAAAGTATACGCAAGTAGTATTTTGACCAATTCAACGTCTATATGCACAAAAAGTTATTCATCAATCCAACTTCTAGTTTAACAGGACACTATTTTTTATCACTCAAACTCCTAGGCATGCTTTCCCGAAAACTGAAAAATCATCAATCCAACTTCTATTTAAGCAAGAATTATTCTCATCAATCGAACTTGTATACAGGCAAGAATTATTTTCGTCAATCCAACTTCTATTTAAGCAAAAAAATTTGTTCATCTATCCAACTTTTATTTAAGCAAGAATTGGGCGCTAATTTCTTTTCCCTTGCAGACTGTAATAATTGTAGTAGCCTACCTATCACGTTACGCGGTACGTTATGTGTTATAACTGCGCGCTTTTGTTACCGCGCCCTGAATATTGTATAAATATTTTCGCAAATGCTATTCAATAGTCTTTCTCTTCATACCCTAATCCATCCGATCATCTGCCTTCAAAGCTTTCAAGCCCACAGCTAATCCGGCCTTATAGCCGTTCTGCCTAACTCTCTCTTCTCTCTGACAGGCATCCTCGGACCTCCACTGAACATCGATCTCTGGAAAACCCTCCGAGGCTCTGATACGAAGCAGCGCTCGTGAATAAGCTGGTGCCCTGCGCTCAGCTTCACAGTAGCGCTATAGAAATTTTTAGTTTAAGATTACGACCTACCGTTCTTCAAAACATAACCGATGGGATACTGGAGCAAATTGGTTATAGGCCTAAGTTATGTTGAAGGATAAACACAACTCTACTATGGAGTTACACCCTTCAGCACAAGACAGGTTGGCCAAGTGTGCAATAAGGTGGGAGAAAACATCAGAACAAGAGACAATAAAACTTGAAGAGTGCCTCTCATCTATGTAGGCCCTATGCATGGTTCTGTTTCAATGGTCTGGCCATAAACCCAAACAAGTCTGAGGCAATTCTGTTCGGTTCAGGCCAACGCCTGCGTTCTTTCCCTTCACTTTCTAGTGTCGACCTCGCAGGCACTGCTGTGTCTCTTTTAGATACTGTCAAAACACTTGGGGTAACCCTGGACAGTAAGCTCACATTCCGACCACACATAACAAACCTTTGTAAATCTTGTTTCTATCACATCAGGGCAATACGTCACATCAGGTCGGCTCTAACTAAGAATATGTCTCAAACTATAGCCTGTTCACTTGTATCCTCTCGTCTTGATTATGCTAATTCCCTTTTTGTGGGTGTCTCAAACCTTGAACTTAAAAGGCTGCAACGAATCCAAAACTCCTTAGCTCGTGTAGTGATGCGTGTCCCACTACGAACATGCTCCTCAGTCCTACTCCACGAGCTGCATTGGCTTCCTGTTGATTTCAGAATAAAATTTAAATTGGCCTGTGCACTACTAACTCCTTACATCCCTCCTCGTTGCCTGAGATCATCAAGTACAGGTCTTCTAGCTGAGCCACGATGCAGAACAGTTATGGGCTCTCGTGCATTCCACGCCTCTGCTCCAAAGGAATGGAATCGACTACCACTCTCTCTTCGTAGCTCAACTTCACTTCCTTCCTTCAAAAAGCGGCTCAAAATTCACTATTTCTCCTTGGCTTTCAAGGATTTAGAAATCTAAGTGAATCTTCACCTGGCGGCTGACTATCCGCGCCTCAGATTCACATTTCGGTGTGACCTTGCGCGCGTTACAGATTTATTTAATAATAATAATAATACACTAAATTGTAAGTTCAATTTAGACACCTCAAAATCCACATCAACATCGACTATAATAAACGCCAATCGAGTTCTGTCGTGTAAGGAAATTTCGGAACGATATCAACGGTTTTTGGTGCCGTATATAATTGAATTAATAAAATGAAATAAATTAAAATAATAATTTAAAACCAGTGTCCGTGCTCTGGTAGTGCCAGTCCTAGGCCTGAAGAAATGGGGGACGCTTCTTTTGACAATAATTATATTCAGTTGGCTTCAACAGCTTATATTTTTTTTAACTCTGCCAGTGATTGAACTCCGGTAGTGCCAGTCCCAAGACTGGAGAAAAGACGAGGGCGACGCTAATCATCCCTGCTATGACACATTGTCGTTAAACAGCAAATAATATCCAACTATATACGCACGCAAACCAACGACACCATTGAACGAAGATCTGCAATCAAGAAGATGAACTGATATACTATTAATTGTTTTTGACTACATCAGTTGCCATGGCAGCCATAGGACGTCGTTAAACGTTTGGAATAATAAACAGTCGCCTGATGAGAACCTCCAGAATCCTATGGAAAGTGTTAACGAATTGCCTTTGTTCAAAAATTTCACTGAATTAATTAAATTAAGTTAAAAAATAAACACTCTGCAACTGTACGTACTGTGGTAGTGCCAGTCCAAAATCTAGAGAAAGGAGGAGGTCGACGTAAACTGACCTGGTAAACATAAAATGTCGCTAAGCAATGGAAAATGTTACTACAATATTCGACGGCAGCGTGCACAGAGGGTGAGGGTTCGAACGTCCTCCTCCTCTGAAACGGTTTCTGTGTAGGAACCTTGAGCAAGTCTTTCACTTACTATTTATTGCTCAGCGCCATCGAATGATTCTTGGTCATTATAAAATAAATAAACAAATAAATGCATTATAACAAATATAATAATATTCGGTCTTGCATGAGGTCATGATTATAACACATTTTATATTCTGATGACTCCTATTTCGTCGCTATCAAATAATGCATATGCTCTCATAACACACCTTTAAAACGCTTTTATTATGGCTATATGTATTGATCAGCTGCCATTGATGTTATCTGCTTTTTGTTTCTTGGTCAATGGCCAGAGCCTCAACTGATTATGCAAGTTTAATACTGTGACTACTGCAATCAATCAATCAATCAATCAATCAATCAATCAATCCTTTTATTGTTTCCATAGAATAGTTTACAAGTAGTGATCCAGAATAATCATAATCAACGATCATAAGTTTAGAAATTAAAACAGACAGATCACATGATTATCTTGTTAACGTTTGAGGGAAACAATGGGGTTCCCAGAAAGGACTGAAGTCCCGCTAAGTTAGGGATACCCGTGTACCATGTTAGCAGAAGGATGACAGTTGAGTATAGTCTACACAAATAGCATTGTCAGAAAAAATGAGAATAACTGGCTTAATTAACAACACTTAACTAGGTCACTTAACTAATTGTGGTATAGCAATGAATAAACATATTTAGATAACGCATTGACTATTGTCAAGGAGGTAGGCTCTGACCTCTTTTTTAAATAGGGCAAGATTCGGAAGAGTGCGCAGTGACTTCGGTAGGTTATTCCAGGCAGGAGGACCAGCACATCTTAAGGTAAAATAACGAGTGTTAGTGCGGGCATAGGTTCCATCAAAGTTATCGAGAGATCTTGTATAATGAGAATGTGTATCAGAGATCTTAGAGAAGTAGCGACTGAAGATTGGGGGAAGAGATTTGTTGGCGAAGCGATACATAAATTCACAGATTTACAATTTATTTATCTGAGGGATATTATCCTTTCCTTCATCCAGGGTTAGGGCTGGCACCATCCGAAAATGACTGTGGCGGCATTACACTGGTTGGTTACCCTCAGTTTAACAACATCTTATGACACCGTTTCTGTTGCATAGGCTGACACAATTTCCCAATATATAGTAGAAAGAAGCATTTTATTTAAGGTGATCAAATTCAAAATCGTATTTCATTTAGTAGTTTCTGCTGTTTAATTACTTCTTTTGGCGTCAACAGCGGCCGCTGACGTCGATAGGATTATAAGTTTTGCACAGTTTTCGGTGACAACCGATCCAGATAGCAATGTAGGCTGCTGCGAAATATAAATAACGTCGTGGAAAGCGTTTTAAAGGTGTCTGTGACGAGAGCATTTGCGTCATATGCGACCGTAGCCGTTGATTATAAGCTTGAACATTTAGTACTACATTTCATTTTCAAATCGCAGATTTTAATCGTTTTATATCGTCAGCTGGTCATAAACAGTCATGGACATAAAATATGTAATGTCCATTAACAGCACTTACAGTTAAAAGTCAGAAAAATGGTTTATAGAAATCTACGTTCAATGATCCTATATACTGTTAAATCCTACCTATATGCCAGCAACAGACTTAACAGAAAAGGCGTGACTTTATATTGTGACGGTGGAGTCCGGTCAATAACACTTTTTAAAGTGCTGCTGACAGTCACCACCACTGTATGGTCATATGCTGAAATATTTTTTGCGTTGCTTTGCATTTTTAAAGAGAATTCAAGCAACGACTGTTATAAACGACAGTGTATTCCTGCATATTTAACTATCGCAATGATGATAGATGACTTCACGTTAACTTAATTATTCAGTGTTGTATGTGCATAAATCGGTGAAGCCATCCACAAACTCTCTGGGGCAGACACGCTCGGTCATCCACTAGACATCGATCGATCTCTGGACACTCCTTTGATACGAAACAGCGCTCGTGAATAAGCTGGTGCCCTGCGCTTAGTGCTACAGTATCGCCATAAAAATTTGGAAGTCTTAAGATTACGATTGTGATCTACCATTCTTCAAAGCATAATGGCTGGGATACGGAATTGGATTAGTTATAAGTTATGTTGCAAGATAAACGCGACTCTACAGTACTGGGCTTAAATAATAGGCTCAATTTAGACACCTTAAAATTGATTCTAACATCGGATATAATTACCGCCAATCGGTTCAGTCGATTGATTGGGCTCTAACGTCGTTATGATGCCTATAGAATGTGTAAACAAATTTCTAACTATATCAACGGCCTTTGGTGCCATAAAATGTAATTGAATTAATTTAATTTAATTTAATTAAAATAATAACTTCAACACTGTTCGTACTCTGGCAGTGCCAGACCAGACCGGAGAACGGTTATTAAATTAAGTTAATTAAAAATAATGACTTTGCCAATATCCGAACTGTGGTAATGCCAGTCCAAAGCCTGTAGAAAGGAGGAGGTCGATGTCAACGGCCCAGGCAGCCATAAGATATCGTTAAACATTGGAAACTGGTATTATATTATTCGACGAACAACACAGAGAGTACGGGTTCGAACCTCCTTCTCTGAAACGGTTTCTGTGTAGCAAGTCCTTTGCTCACAATTACTCAGTGCCATCGAATGATTCTTGGTCGCTAAACAGTGGCGCTTAATAAATGAATAATAACAATTATAATAATATTCGGTCGTACATGAAGTCATGATAATAACATATTTGATATAATGATGACTTCTATAGAGTTATTTTCATAATGGCCAGGATTTAAGCAGATTATTTAAGTCCAATACTGTGACTGCTTCGTTTTGGTATCTTTCATAACATGGGATTTCGAATCTGGTATTTCGAGCGATTGCGCTATAAAATCTCTTTCGTTTGACATTGGTTAAGAATCGCTCTCCCTGACGCTTAGTGTGTCCCCAAGATCCTTATTAAAGCTTTTTAGCGGGTCTCTGAAAACTGCTGCGCTCGTAGCAAACTGCTGCCTAGTAGTTATCCTGCGCATGCGTAAAGTTCAGGTAAGGTCAAACGTGGCAACCGTAAGATGTCGCTAAACACTGAATAAAGACACCATTAAAGCGTTTGACCCAATCTTATAATTAAGTACAGTTATGGTTGACGTCGTTTTAACTCCGCAACTGTTTGTACTCTGACAGTGCCAGTCCCAAGCCTGGAAACGGAGGAGGGCGACGCTGATGGTCTTTGTTACCACACAGTGGTCGTTAAACAGTAAACAAGCAAAAAATACGTCGTTGAATGGCATAAGAGGAAAGTTAGTAGCGAGGGAATAGGGGAATGTTTACCATCACTCCGAGGGACAAATTAAGTGATCTATTTTCTGATCTATGTTGTGTCCTTCGTTGAGTGTGTGATCGATGGACCACGTACGCCTTCTGTTGTCGGGAGTTTTCGTCTTGGTGGAGTAGGATCGATGTTGGTCTTTTCAGTGATCTCGACCGATAATCACGGGTGGAGCTTCGATTTACCGACAGGCAGGCAATGAATATCTGTCCTACATGCATCCGGTTGCTCTAGCCGGACGTGCGTCATTTACAACTAATGAAGGACTGGTGGGCTGTGGCGTTAACGAGTGTCGCGGACGCTACCGTCTGTCGTGCTCCAACACTATTGTCGCTGCTACATCCATGTAGACTTGAACTTGATGCTATCTGTTAGCTATAGGGATATGAATCCGTTAGTTGGTTCCACGTGTTTGCGTGGGATTACCACTGGTCTACTCCTATAGTTTTCTATGCATTGTTTGGACACTACTTCCTGATGAATTTATTTTCTTAATGAAAATTTACATGTAATCTTGCGTAGGTTTCGCATATTATTGGTCTTTTCTTATAGTGAAATTACAATCAATTGTTTAGCAACACCTTTTGGCGTAAAAGGCCATTGACTTCGATGGGCAAATATGTCATCACGACAAGACTTAGTATAAAATGAGGTGCAATTCAGGGTCATATACCTTAGGTTTAAAGAGTTTAAAAGGTGTCTAAATTGAACGTTTTCATTCTACATGTATGACCTTGTGTTCAAAGAGATGTATTGTATTGTATTTTATTGTATTCAAACATTTATAAAGCGCCTCTCAAAGGGTGAACCATTCAGAGGCGCTCCCAGTGCGCAAGGCCAACGAGAAGAAAAAGGTTTTGAGAAAAGCAAAGGTGGAAAAGAGGTTACTAGCAAGAATTCGAGAGCGAGTAGATGGAGACAGCGCATTCCAAAGAGGTAAAGGACCGGGACTGGGCCATAGCTGTTCTTGTATGAGGAACTAGAAGCTCAAGTCTGTTTGATGAGCGTAGTGGTCGATGGGAGGAGGCTGAAAGAGGCCGGAGTAATACATCAGCTAGATATTTTGGGGCAAGACCCCTTTGTGCCTTGAAAACTAAAATGAGGATTTTTAATTTAATACGAGCAGAGAGAGGAAGCCAGTGCAGTTGTTCAAACATGAAAGTAGAAATGTGAGAGTACCGTGGCAGGCGTGCTACTAATCTGGCGGCAGCATTTAGGACCGACTGAAGAGGTGAAAGACGAACCTTAGGAATTACAGTAATCAATTCGGGAGCATATGAAAGCATGAACCAGAGTGGTGAAAACAGAAGATGATACAGAACGCCGAACAGCCCTAAGACGCCTTAAATGAAAATAAGAAGAACGTGTTAGGTTAGAGATATGATCTTTAAAAGAAAGGGAGCTATCTAGCGTAACACCCAGATCACGTACAGTTGAAGAAAAGGAATAGTGTGGGAAACTTTCCAAGAGGAGAAAAAAAAATCAATCTTCAGAAGCTGTTGGGGGGTGCCAAACCAAATGAACTGCGTTTTGGAGGCGTTAAGGCAGAGACGGTTTGATGCCATCCAGGAGTGAAGAGAATTTGAGAGGGATGTGTACGTATTCGAGTATTTGTTCGTCTTTCTAGATGAAAAAATTGCTGACCAAGCGCTAGATAAATCTATTCTGCACAGAATCCCAATTGCATACTAGTAAAATGTTTCCCGTTATTATCGCTGCTCATCAATCACGTTCAATTGATGTATATCCTGATGGATTGTAATGTGAAGTAAGGTTGACATAAGCGGACGAGCAGGCAGCCGACAGATTTCGTTGAACATAATCCCTAGTATGTGGAGCACAAGGTTCAAATTGTGCACCTTTAATAACACGCTCAATCATGTGGTAATAATCGTAATTGTGTTAGAAGATTATTTTCTGATAACGGATCATTCTTTGTCGTTAAACAACATATTTTAATGGTTTTTGCATAGTGCTGTTTACACAAATTTAAACTGTGTTATACAGGTACTATAAATATTATGTTTTCACGGCGGTGTGCGTCTCAATCCTGTTCCAAAGGCCATTGCTATTGTAATGACGACATTAAACAATGGAAATAAATAAATAAATAAAGGATAACTGTAAAAGACCGCGAATGAAATATAAGCTCTAATTAGACACACTACTAAGAAGAATAGTTCTATTATATTAGTCGTCGGTTGGATAGGCAAATTGCGTAATTTAATGCAGCAAGTTCTATGTTTTTCTCTCAAGATCTATGCTTCTTAGTTATTGTCTACGTTTCTATGTTTTCTGGTAAAATCTATGTTTTCATGGATGTGTTTGGGTGTTAAAAACGTACGTTTTCATCAATTTCAAAATATTACTTAAATGAATTTTGGGTAGGCCTATTCCACACTCTGAAGCCAAAACATGCTATTCCATTCAGTTCATATGTTAGCTTTTGGCATTTCCCAACTCTTCAGCGTGTGTGGAAAGAGCTTTTTTTCTCAAATAAATAAAATTTCCGAAAACAGACTACATTGCGACACTGTAACCAAAAGACTGATTACAAAGGAAGCAATTAGACATCAAGGCGCTTGCTGTTACATGTGGAAACCTGCGAAATCTGTCGTTGAAGATGCCAAAAATATTTACGACAGATATGTTTTTGATTTCTGGCGATTTAATTTATGTAGTGGACGTGTAATACTGAGGAGTTTTATTAGTAAGTTTAACTATTTTCTCTGTATTCCTTAAAATAAAACCTGTCTTTGATATATATGTTTTTTTCCAAGGAAGATCTAGGTTATTCCAAATATTTCGAGTGGCAACTGTGGTGACAGGTTCCACGTATCGAAGTCCACGGTCTTGGCGATGTCGCAAGATTTCGCTAAACGTCGGGTTCTACTAAATTAATGAACTCAAAATACACACCTTTAATTGTGTATCTACAGATTCTATATAAGTTTGCCAGGCGCGATGAATTGCACCTCAGTTCCAGTAAGCCAAAAATCCAGTTGCCAAATAACTTCAACAAACTTACACTTGTCACCTAAAGCTTATTTTAATAATAGTTACACCCACAATTTAAGCAACATTTTCTTAGCATATATTAAAAAATAATAATTTGGACAAAAAATAACCCTAAAAAATCATACTGATAAAGAAGTGGTGCATTAAATGGTAAATTCAATGTTTACGAATTAAAAGAAACAATTCGATCATCTAACGATAATAATAATCATCGTTTATTAATTCAAACTGACATGAACGCAGTATGATTACAATTCATAATATGGAGAGATGATCACAAGTTATAACAGGTGTATAATTTAACCATTTGGCAGCCATACTAGGCGCACATCACGTCCTACATCTCATTTTACAAACGCCATCTTGCGAATGAAAGGCTGATTCGACCTGTGGGAGGGAAGCGATCTCGCTTCAGTGCTGATCTTCTGCTCTTCGTGACCAGAGCTTTACCATTGCCATTAACTCCCACCCAATTTGATGTTAATTAAAATAAAGGAATCGCTAGCTCTCCCAAAAAGGCCATGGTGTTTTTCAAATGTCACAAGATGTCGCTAAATGCTGGGTTCCACTAAATTAAGTAACTAAAACACACCTTTAATTATGTATACTATCACACACTATATAGGGTTAAGTTTGTCAGGGACGTTTTCGACGCCAATCATCGTCGATATGACGGCGTCGTTAAATAAACGATATTATTAATATTAAATCAGGCACGTTGAATTCAATCATAAACTGAATTTTTTTTTATTTAGTCCAATATTTAACGACATCCTATAGCTACAAAGGCTGTTGACGTATTTAAAGTTTTTGATGTATTTCAGTTCATTTTCTTGTAATGTTCTCATAAATTTTCTTTCTCTTTTCTCGTCTTTGATTCCGTTTCTGATAGGATGTTGACGTATTTAAAGTTTCTGACGGATTAAGTTCATTTTCGTATACTGTCTATCTATCATCAGTTTGCTTTCTCTCTTCTTGGCTTGGATTCCGTTTCTGGCAGGCCTTCCACTCACGTTTTTGTGGCCAAACAGGCTCTTTTAATAACTCTTTCTCCTCAATCTTTTTAACAATATTTTATAGAATATTACATTCATCTATCTAAATTACTATCAAACTATCAATATTACATTTACAGGTGATGTTCAATATTCATTATCCATCAATCACAGTGCATTCAATTATCAATTTCAACATGACAATCAATATCAATATTATTCAATGTTGGCTTACTTTTATGCACAAAAACTCTGCTGTTTGATTTCTGTTGTCCCAGGGCGTCGCCTCCTACGCTCCGCAGAAAAAGGAGTTCTTATGGTTCCTTTTGCTCGCACTGCAACAATGCAGAACCGAGCTTTTTTCTGTAGCAGGACCAATGATTTGGAATGGTCTTCCTCTAGAGCTGCGTCTACACCCTGGGAGTCTGCCTGAAACTTTCCTTACTAAACTAAAACTGTTCTTTTTGGGCGCGTTGGAGTCGGGAGCGCCTCTGAGTAGTTTCCTTGAAGGGGCGCTATATAAATTCCCGAATGAATGAATGAATGAATGAATGAATGAATTATAAAATTAGTTCAAAAATGAATCCTATTCATCAACATACACAAACCAATTTTAAGCAATAACTAAAGACCAAGAATATTAGAAATATTATTAAGCATCAGTGTTATCCAATACGAAAGAAAAATCACATTAGAAACCTATACATTCAACATTATGAACAAACCAATCGATATGCTATAATCAAGGAAGAAAAAAGTTATGATATTTTTTACTCAAGTAACCGTGACAACGACAATGATTTGCGATTGACGTTTATATGAAAATGTTAGACATCGTTTTAATTTTAAAGGTTTCTAATATTAGCTCTGTTTGTGTATAATTATAATAAAGAGTCTCACTATATTTTGCGACCAGATCGCAAGATCTAGCTAACGATTTAACTCAATTCATGAACATAATTATAAAATGAAGGTGAATGCCTAAGTGTCTGCCTGAGACTGTGCGTCTATGTATTAATCTAGCTATGCATCTGTCTGTCTGTCTATCCGCCTTTCTTTCCAACAATAAATTATATCTATCTATTTGAATTATATGGTGCCGAAATTAATCCATCCTCGCTGCTTCATCTTCCCACCGACGCTATGTCAAAAGAGAGATGAATAGCGTCGCCCTCCTCCTTTATCCGCGCTAGGGACTGGCACCATCCGACAACAACACTGGCAGAGTTTCTGTGTCCCTTTCCACTATATTGGAGATTATGCGAGCGTATTTTATGGCGTCTGATGAAAGCATTGCATTTCAATTCATATAATACGAACATTAACCGAATTCAGGTTGTCAGTACTGCGACTGACTGTTATAGCCTTATATAAATAAAGTTCACGAGTTTTAGAGGTGTCTAATAGGGACTTGGCATTTTATGAACTGCAATAAGTGTGTGACGACATTTTACGACAGTAACAACAACATAGTTTAGAAATGGTTTACTGATAAAATCCGTCAACCTATCGAATATTTAATTTATCACGATTTAAATATGTTGACGTTTTATTGACAGCATTTTTCTATTTGTCATTCGCACCCACGCGCAATCATTTCGACATTATGTTTTCTTTTCTCACCTTTCCAGTTCCGTAGACGTCTTAAGACTTTTCTGTACCCTGACGCAGGCACTGACGCAGGTCGAGAACGCTGCTGATATTTGAGCGCCGCTGTATTAATATTCGATTACAATTACAAAAAATTACTATTCTTGTCTTGCCTTACTGAATTCTATCTTCTGCATGTATTTTCCTTCAAAAATACTCTAAGCACGTGTTTAAAGAACGTTTAGGTCTTACAAAATACATCTTTTAAGTTCACCGAGGCTAGTTTCGCCAGTCCTAAGCCTGCGTAAAGGAGGAGGGCGACGCCAAACATAGTTGTTCTTATGACGCAGCGTTGTTACACAAGAAACTATAGAACCCAACAGATGTGTGTTTTTCAAAGTTTAATGTAAGTCCTAAGCCTGTGTAAAGGAGGAGGGCGACGCCAAACATCGTTGTTCTTCTGAGGCAGGTGAGTACTGCAGTAAACGATCTCTGCAGCTATGAGACGTAGTTAAACAGCATATACTGCAAATGCCTTTAATCGACACCTTTAAAACGCTCTCTAAGAACATTATTCTTCTTCGCGCGTCATGGTGCTACGTTGAACTCCGCCTCTGCTCGCACTCTGGCAGTGCCAGTCCCAAGCCTGGATGAAAGAGGAGGGCGATGCTAATGATCTATATTATCACACAGTGTCGTTAAACTGAAACTAATACTACTAGTGTAACGTCAAGCGCTGCCCCAATCTTTAAATAAATTGTCCTTGCGGCAGTGTGATTCTCCTTACAGATTTTATTTTATTGGCCGTTGATGTCAAACATTGTTTAGTCTTGGTTTAGAGTTACAGTTATAGTTAATGTTTATTTTTATTTTAGTATAGCTATAATTATAGTTAGTATTATTTTTTTAGTTATAGTTATAGTTAATGGATTTTTATTTTAGTTAATTTTAGTTACTACTTAGTTACAATAATTAAGGCTATAAGCAAAGTTGTGCGTATTAGCAAGCTGTTTCACAATTTGCTTAGAGCTTTGAAAGCCTATGAAGCATGGGTGCATTAAGCTTCATGAATACACGAGTTTCCAAAGTAACTGACAAATTGCATAACAAAATATCGCATTTTTCGTTCTCATTTATGTCGAATTGTCCATATTGCTCTTCTTATTTTTATTTCTTGTATTAACGAAAATAAAGATGAATTTTCGTTATTGTTATTTTTCGTTATAGTTATAGTTATAGTTATAGTTAATGATATTTTTTAGTTATAGTTATAGTTATCGTTAACGAAATCATTTTATTTTCGTTATCGTTATCGTTGACGAGAATCACACTGCCTTGCGGCCTAAAATATTCAGAAACTGTACTTGAACTGCTGAGTAACATTTCAGGTATTAGGATGACATAGTGTGTAATTGACTTAATCTCTCCGAATACATACTACATACTTCGTATTTCAGAGAAGTCAACTGCACACTCAACAATGTCAACTTCACACTTTATGTCAGAACAAACATTATTTTAAGTGTTATTTTTTATATCGTAGTCTTAGCTGTAATCTCGAGATTTGTACAGCGCCAAAAAAGCAAAGTCACTGGAACCAGATAAGGTTGTTGTACTACTTAGTGACGTCTTGTGGCCGTTGATGTCAAACATTGTTTAGTCTTGGTTTGTGGCTTTGAGATTTGTTCATCTAGTTTTCGTTTGGTTGGTTTATATTTCACTACGTTCTGTCATAACATAGATGTAGATGGTTGACGTCGTTTTCCGTTGTATCCAAGCTTGGGACTGGCACTACCTGAAAACGGGATTAAACGCTTCATATTATTTTGTGTTTTAAGATCACACGATCTCTTGCGTTCTAATCGAGAGGTCTTCAACAGTCATAGAAGTAATAATTTTTGTTTATTCCATGGTTTAACGTCATCATATTACATCAAAGGCCGTTGACGACAATTTAAAATTGTATAATAAGTAACAATTGTGCGCGATTGCTCTATTTATAGTGCGGAGTATGATCCTAGTAAAGGTGTCTAAGTACACTGTTTAATGTTCAATTGTTTCTTTTGTTTAATTAACGACATTTTATGTCTTCGCGGTGTCTAAGTACACTTTGTCTTGTCTTCAACCATCTTTTGATCCGAGGGTTTTATGTCTTCAAGTGGCTATTTGTGCCCTTATTTTACCTGTTATTAAATTTGTAATGCAAGAGTGTGTGATCAAAGAAACAGAATATATCAGAGCATTTCTTTTATGTGTAGTGGTAGCTATTGTTCAAATGCTCGAACACTATACATAGTCAATAAGACGCATCACCCTATCGTGTCAGTCATAGGTTGATTAACGCAAACCAATCAATCGCTTTCCTGTAATTATTCATCTACCAGAAAATATCACGATGGTGAGTGTTTTAAATGTGGTATTTCCATTTTTGCATCGTATCGGTGTATCAGCAGAGAGGGATTAACGCTGTAGGAGTTGCGAAGTTGCGAGTTTAAGCAAGTTTATTTTCATTCTCAGACTGGAGATTTTAATGCTTTTTTAATCATCAGCTGGTTTTAAATAATCTCGTATAAAATAGTTAATGTCCACAAACAGCATCTTTAGTTTCCGTTCGACCAAACAGTCAGGCAGATAGTTTATAAAGTCTACATTCAATGGACGCGGTGGTGAAGAGGTATGTCATGTGCCTTGTAACCGGATGGTCGCAGATTCGAATCTACCTTAGCCACTGCGTAGCGACCCTGGACAAGTTGCTCACCCACAATTGTCTTTGAGAAAGGCAACGGGAAACCACCTCACTCATACCATCCCCGGGTGGCGTAAAAGCCAATGTCGACGTCGCCTCATCATCATCATCATCACTCATCATCATCATCATCATCATCATCATCATCATCATCATCATCGTATCACCACCACCATGGTTTTGGATGCAACAACAACAATATCATCACTATTGCTCTTTTATACGGCGACGTTCAATGACGTTTGCTTAACGACGCCTTCGTAACAAATAGGCCTATGATTGGCATAATGGCAAAACATCGCAGAGGGCGGACTTGACAATCTGCTTCCCAAAGGCTTAGTTTTTTCTTAGCCGCCCCTGTATAATGCCAAAATAATAATTTTGCAACGGCAACAGCCTATGTTGGCATAAGATGTCCGTTAAACTCTGGATTCATCGATGTTAAATATTAAAATTACTAATGAAAAGGAAACGTTTATGATCCTGGCAACCGTAAGATGTCGCTAAACAGTGAATAAGGAATCTTTCTAATTAGACACCCTTACAACGCTTGAACCTGTTTGTATATGAGATTTTACTACATCTTATGCAAAAACTAATCTTTGTCGGCGGAAACGGCCTATGTTATCATAAGCTGCCGTTAAACTGTGGATCCATCCATTTAAGGTATCTCATTATGTATTTCAAGACACCACGTCCAAAATCATGGCCTTTGACAGCAACATGCGTCATTAAATGCTGAAACCATTTCATATCAGGAAAACTCCAGTGTTGGAAAAACGAGCGGAAACGATAGGGGTAAAGAAAAAACTCAAAAAGTCAGATGGTAACTCTAAAAACAGCAACGGTCCATTTGTTAAGCCGTCGAACTCACAGTTAAGAAAATGAATTAGTAAGGTATAATAAGTTAGAGATAATAAATTTATGATTTTTGATTAATTGCTTGTGAATAAAGTAATTGTCCTGCTACTTATCTTTTTGGTTGCAGAAGAAATCCGGAGACCTCGAGCGATATGACAAGTAATTACAATTACAAAGTAAATTATAAAATGTTGTAAATTGATTTCAAAGGCGGAGGTAGTACAATAATGTCGCTGAAGAGCCTCCATTTCAGACACCTTTAAAAAGAATAAATGTTAACGTATAAATAATATAATTTGTAATTTCGAGCTGTGGACGTGATTCAATCAATAGTCATGAATAAACCCAATACTAACGGTTGTTGCAGCCGCAAGATGTCGTTATATACTGAACTGTTATCGAGAATTTGTCAACACTGCATGTACTCTGTTAGTGCCAGTACCCACGTACGGAGAAAGGAGGAGGGCGACGCTAATCATCCCTATTATGACACAACAAAAAGTCTTAAAGCAACGAAGGGATGAAGGTGGGACCCCGACTAAAATTTTACTACGGATTGAAGGGCAGAGGTCATTCCACATAGAAGGGCCCAGGATGGAGAAGGCACTGTGCTGGGCCGTGGCAGTCCTTGCCCCGGGAACTAGGAGATCAAGTCGATCCGTAGACTGGAGAAGACGGAAGGAGACATTTAATATATAATAGAAGAAGGTGCATTATTAAAGGTGTGTATTTTCAGGTTTATTAATATTATTTAGTAGAATTCAACGATAAGCGACATCTTGCGCCTTCCCCAAGGCCGTGGACTACTATACAACAAACCTAACAATTTTAAAGCTACTACTATAATTACCCGTACTCTGGTAGTACCATTTAAAATATCCCTGCAATTGGATCGTTATAATTTATAACGCTTAAACACAAACTTAATCTACATGGGCATTGAGACCGCATGACGAGCAGCAGTAGTACTCTCAGTTTAACGACACTGTGTGATAACAAAGATCATTAGCGTCGCCCTCCTCCTTCATCCAGACTTGGGACTGGCACTGAAAGGGTGCAAACAGTGTTGGAGTTCCACATGACGAGCGAATTTTTTCGCGTCTAAATCTGGTCCTGGATTACTTATCAGAGCCATTGACAGTTACAATATCGACTAAACCAATCTTTGTTAGACTTCAGGCATCTAAATCTGGATTACTTGTCAGTGTTTAACGGCATCTTGCGGCTGCCAGAAGTCAATGACGACGTCGATAGGATAACAGGATAAAAGGAAGCATTATTATTAATCCAATATTTAACGACATCCTATAGCTACAAAGGCTGTTGACGTCTTTAAAGTTGTTGATGTATTTCCGTTCATTTTCTTGTAATGTTCTCACAAATGTTCTTTCTCCTTTCTCGTCTTTGATTCCGTTTCTGATAAGATGCTGACGTATTTAAAGTTTCTGACGATTTAAGTTCATTTTCATATAATTTCTATCAACAGATTTTCTTTTTCTTTTCTTGGCTTTGATTCCGTTTCTGATAAGATGTAGACGTATTTAAAGTTTCTGACGGATTAAGAGGTATTTCCGTATAATGTTAATAACTGTTTTCTCCTCAATCTTATTAACAATATTAACAATATTTGATAGATACATATTATTTGATTTGATACATATTAAAGTATTGTATCTCCGTTATGTTTGGCCCATTGGCTCTTTTTATTGTAATTCTTTTTTAACATCTTTTTCATTTCATCTTTTTTTTCTCCTTTTGTTTCTTTTTTGGTGGCTATTTCAGCTCTTTTTGGCTATATCAGCTCTTTTTTGGCTATATCAGCTCTTTTTTGGCTATTTTAGCTCTTTTCAAATATGTTTACAAAGTTATTAACAGTACTTCTTTAAGTTTTCTAAAATAACATGTAATGCTATTTGCAAACAGAAATTCAGCACAGATGTGTAATATATATACATGTATTATATACACATTTTATTTTAACATACATCTATTTACAAGAATGCATGTTAACAATTATTTACATGACAGAATACTTAATTAAACATTTCATTAAACATTTTCCTATGAAACAATGTAATATCATTAGAAAATGCAATGAAATAATGAAATGACCATTAATCACACATATTTTGTGTTTATTGGTATTTTAATCATAAGGAAGCATGAGCCTCATGAGGAATTATATAACGCCGGTCTATCCGAAAATAAGGTAGCTAAATTTAGCGGTATATTATTTGAAAAATCATTTACAGAAATATTGTGTCTGACAGGACCGTTGGTCCGTTGACATCGATAGGAATATTATTCTTGTACTGTTTTCACCGTAGAACGGCAAATGTTTTCGATACGCGATGACTCTGAAGTTACAACTGATCTAGGATTAGCGTTGTATGCAGCTGCGAAATATAAATAACGTCGAAGAAACTGTTTTAAAGGTGTGCTTATGTGTAACGGTAACTGTGGATGATATTATGCTCGAACACTTGATTCCAATTTCTCATTCTCGAACTGCAGATTTAGGTATCTATATAAAATTCGCTCGTCGTAAAAAGTCTCATCTAAAATATTTTATGTGCATAAACGGCACCTGAAGTTTCCATTTCCGTAGAAAGGAGGAGGGCGACGCTAATAATCTTCGTTATGACCATTGACATTTTACTTGAGAATTATGGCAGTGACGTTACAAAAATTCTTTGATAATTATTATCTTCTTTAAAATATCATTGCAGTTGGATAGTTGTATAACGCTTAGACAGAAACCTTGGAAACTTGGCTTCGAGATCCAATGACAAGTTTTATTTTATTTAACCACAGTTTAACGTCGTCTTATGACATCAAAGGCTGTTGACAACAATACGGAAAATATACAATACAATCAGAACCAGAGCTGTAATATGCCAAAAATAATCTTTGTCGGCGGCTACGGCCTATGTTGTCATAAGCTGCCGTTAAACTGTGGATCCAATCCAGTGCCAGTCTAAAGCCTGGAGAAAGGAGGAGGACGACGCTAATTATCTTTGTTACGAAACAGAAACGTTAAACAGCAGCTAACCATTCAGTTTGTGTATGTTCTGTCTGTGACGCATTTAACAGTATAGGCAGCTGTGAATAATATAACGTCATGGAAAGTGTTCCAAAGGTATATATAATTATATGGGACGGTAACAGTTGATCTTCTGGTCGAACATCTGACATTACAATTTCACCCTCAGATTTAGATGGCAATTGTATTGTATTGTATTGTATTTGAACACTTGTTATAGTGCCTCAACCAGATTTCCCATTCAGAGGCGCTCCCGACTACTGCTGTAGTCGGAGTTTCACGCCGAAGCGCATGAGCAATTGCGAGTGAAGGACTTGCCCAGGGTCCCTACGCGACGGCTTTGAGGTGGATTCGAACCCGCAACCCTCCAGCTGCAAGGCACCGAACATACCCCCAAACCACCGCGCCCCAGTATATTGTGTTGTGTTGTGTGTTGTATTGTACTCCACGTTTATAATGCGACCGAGCCACCCGCAGTAAAGATCCGAGAAATTAATCTCTGATAAACCGACCCGACCGGGAAGCGAACCCGGGGCGCCAATGTATATCAGCTGGTCATAAATAGTCTCGTATAAAATATTTCTGTACAGTTTCACTCCAGAACCTATTATTATACAACCGGAAACTCCCTATACAATGTCATGTGACTAATTTGTGGGCGTAATTCGGGTGTGAGGAAAATGTCGCATCTGGTTTACATAACAAACCGCATTCAGTTAATTATATCTATGAAGGCAAATCGACGAATAGTCATGCTTCCGAAGTAAAAAAAAATTGCCGATGGAGATATAACACACCATATTTAATATCATAAAGCAAATTTGAAGTGGTGCGACATCTGTGGATAAGTGTAAAACGAATATACAATTATTTTCCTCTAAATATAGATTCCTATAATTGTATTGATTCTTTGTGTTTCACCGTAGAACGTCAAAGGTTTCCGATACGCAATGATGCCATTACATCTATCTGTGTAGGCAGATGGGATCTATAAATAACATCGGGGAAAGTGTTCTAAAGGTGTGTATATGCGACGGTAGCAGTTGATAATGTGGTCGAACACCTTACATCACATTTTCACTCTCAGATTGCAGATTTAGATGGCTATAATAATCAGCTGGTCATAGATAGATTCGTATAAAGCATTTAATGTCCACAAACAAACATTTTAGAGCTGTAATATGCCAAAACTAATCTTTGTCGGCGGCAACGGCCTATGTTGTCATAAGCTGCCGTTAAACTGTGGACACACACACAACAACACCTTTACTTTCCATTCGACCAAACAGTTAGCAAAATAGTTTATTATGTGTGCATTCCGTAAAATCCGACAGACTTAACCTTCCATGCACAGCTTTACACTGTTACGGTGGAGTCCAGTAACAACCACTTTCTGGTCATTTGCCGAAATGATGAGTGATCTAACCGTCGTGTAAGCAGCTGGGAAATATAAATAACGTCGGGAAAAGTGTTCTAAAGGTGTGTGTATTTGCGACGGTGACAGTTGATAAAGTGGTCGAATACCTTACATTTCGGCGGTGGAGTCCAGTAACAACAACTTTCTGGCCATTTGCAGAAATAGTTTTTGCCTTGTTTTTGATTTGAAGAAGGTTCAAGCAACGACAATTATAATTATTAATGGCTGTATATTCCTTCGTATTTTACACTAACTACCGCAATAATGATTTATGTCTTCCCATTAGCTTATTTACTTATTGTAATATGTTGCATAAATTGATAACCTCGTCAGTATCATATCAAGTTTGTGTGAAATTTAAGGAGGGAAGGGGAGGGAGAATGGAGGAAGGGGAAGTTGTCGGCGAAGGAAAAGGGGTTTGTACATCATCACTTCCCTGGAACAGTCACCTTCTTGCTTAAGTTTAGTAATAATAGTAGTAGTTACTGTATAACGATGCTTCCTCGAAACAAAGATAAATAACTTCGTCCTCCTCCTTTGTCCAGGTTTGGAAACTGACACTTAATTTAAGACGGTGATGGAATTTATTCTAGTGTAAGACTTGATGCTTTATGTTGAAGGAAAAACACAACAGACTAATCTGGATGCAAATGCAAGCTCAATAATATTTTAGACACCTTAAAAAGACGCTAACATTGACTATAATAGCCGTCAATGGGTTCATGGCTGAGTTGGATAACTGACGAAATGTCTCCATAATTATTATGGCAACATGAACCTAAAAGCCTCCTAAATAAAATTATACGCATGCAGCCTCGGCCACTGTCCGTACTCTGGTAATACCAGTCTGAGGCTTATAGAAAGAAGGAGGGCGACGTTGATCATCTTTGCTATGACAGAGTGTCGTTAAACAGCGGCTATCAAACAATAAAGGCTACGCACGCAAACCAATGATGACCTGGAACGGAGATCTGCTATCAAGAAAATGAACTTATACACAATGATTTGTTTTTAACTGCGTTAACTGCCAGGTTAAAATGTCATTGAATTAATTAAATTTAGCTAATTAAAATATAATAGCTCTCCCACTGTCCGCACTGTGGCAATGCCAGTCCAAAACCTGGAGAGAGGAGGAGCTCGAAGTCAACTGCCCTGGTAGCCATAGGGTGTTGTTAGGCCTATAATAATGGAAATTGTTATTATAAAATATTCGACCAACAACACAGAGAGTACGGGTTCGAAGCATAGGCGTAGCTACATGGAGGCACGAGGAGGCAGTTGCCTCCTCTTGCTTTCTTTATATACTGGAACTTCTATTGACCGCAGGGGCGGACTGGCCCGCCGGGAAAGCGGGAAATTTCCCGGTGGGCCCCTGCCTAAACCGTAGCTATTAGCATACGTCGTAGGACCAAAACAAGTTACAACAGACTGCCTGGCCCGAGCCAGGAATTTGATAACGCGTAATGTAATGGAACAGCCAGGTGGTGGAAAGAAAAGACTTGAAAAACGAAATGAAGAATTGCAAGATGCAGCCCTGGATCCAAAACAACGTAGACTAAAACTAATTGTGCAACTTCGACGTTTTCATTCCATTATCATGTTGTCAACGACATTTACACTGTGCCGTGTGCAAGTGTGTGTTGGCGTGGCTATAGAGTTTTCTTCTTGCTGGAGTAGGATCGACGTGGGTCTTTGGAGTGGCATCGACCGATAGCCACTGGATGCGCTTCGATTTACCAAGAGGGAGGCAACGAATATCTGCTATGCACGCACCCGGTCACTAGAGAGATAGCCGGACGTGCGTCATCTACAGCATTACTAATGAGGTAATATAAAGAGGCGGTCTTGTGTACATGTACTGCGGACGCTACCGCCTGTCGTCGCTCCAACACTATCGTCGCTGCTTGAACGTGATGCTATTTGTTAACCACAAGTGTGAATCCGTTGGTTGGATTCTACGTGTGTGCGTGGGCCCGCTACGGGTGACTCCTGCAGTTTTCTGTTCATTGTTTAGCTTACTGATAAATTTATTTTCCTAATGAAAATTAGCATGTAAGCCAGCGCAGTTATAGTCTTTTCTTGGAGTGGTGCTATAATAATCATCTAAATGAAATTACAATGAATTGTTTGACGTCACCGTTTTGACATAAAAAACCCTAGATGTCGATATGAGTAGTAGTTTCAGTTTAACGACACTGTTTGATAACAAAGATCATTAGCGTCGCCCTCCTCCTCTATCCAGGCTTGGGACTGGCACTGTCAGAAAGCAAACAGTGGCGGAGTGACGTCGATATGAAGTATACCACTTTTTGTATTTTTGTAATCTCACTGTTACTGAAAACAGAACTGTTTCATTATAACTATGAACGAAACGCGATTGTTGAACATCTACCTCAAGTTAAAGACGTTTTAAAGGTGTCTAAATTTGCAGTTTTCATTCCATAATAATTGAGTTCGTGTGCGCATGAATAGTTGGAAAATAACCAACCAAACGCTAGATAACTCTATTGTATAGAAAGTTCCTAAAACGTACCATTAAACTGTTTACCTATTCTCATATAAGCTCGTCAATCACGTTCAAGCATTCGAATATATATCCTGATAGCTTGTTATGTCTGTCTGTCTGTCTGTCTGTCTCTCACTCTCTCTGCTTTTCCGTTCTTTAACTGTCGTTCTGTTGTTTTGTGAAGAGCTTCCTCAGTTCCTCTTCCGATGTTCCTCTTCCTCTGAATCAAATCATCATCACCCTACAACAGAAACAACATCAAACGCCGATGATTAGTATTTCTGAGGGTGTGCCAGAGAGTTCGCCGGTGGTCAGTTAACAATTAGACACCTCAGAAAGAGTTTCCAT
>JACEVL010000274.1:466729-490722 GCA_020284085.1 Aporrectodea caliginosa | reverse complement strand
AGTTTTTGAGAGCTGTTAAAATCTTTACGTCAGGTAAAACGTAATTGCGTAATACTAGTTACGTGCCTGAGTTAATGTCTATGAATTTTTCGCATGTTGGGATCCGCGCTAGAGGATCGAGAGGTAGCCAGCGCCGATGGGTACGAGCGTCGACGGTGGAGTGATCGGTTGCTTTCGACGCCCTATTGAATCCCTGTGACAACTATTTAAAAGTTTGCGCCCCTCTAGATAAATTCCTGCGGACGCCCATGAGTATTATAGTCTTTAGTGTTTAGTTAAGATCATATCCTTTACTGTGTAACTTTTAATTTTTTTTACCATACTGCCACCAATACACAAGTCAGTGTTTCCCTTATTCTGATTACCAATAACCACCGTCATCTTGTAATTTTCTTCAGTGATTTTAGGCCCCCTCCTAGCGGGACTTGTCCCTTTGGGGTGCCTGCAGTTGCTCCCATATCATCGTAATTTTGTTAGTTTCTGTAATTTATGTATACCTACTGTAACTACTGACTAATTGGTTATATTCTATTTTGATCATTTACCCCCCTTCACTACTTAAATTCGTGACCAATCGTTTATGTTTGTTATGTTGTTTTATGTTGGGTAAAAAATGAATTGAATTGAATTGAATTGAAAATACGAAGATAAATACGTATAATCAAAATGAATGCAAGGATATACTTACTTACTTACTGACTTACTTACTTACTTAATTGCAATTATATATTTAGGTAAGTGGGGCCTTTTTATGTGCTCGCTCCCCCTGGTGTTGAAATCTGGCTATGCCACTGGTCGTGAGGGTCGGTTAGGGTTAGGGTTAGGGTCAGCGTCGTCAGTAGAAATTAGATTGATGAAAATATTTTATAGTTTTAGTGGAAGCGGGATTGATGCAAAAATGTTCTAGTGTAAGTAGAAGTTGGATATCCCTCGTCAACCTCGAGGTTTAAAGCCCCCTCCCCAAACGAAAAGTCCCAGTTACATATAATTAGCCCTAGGCCTACTGTTCAAATGATGCTTCCGTCTGGAGGTGCAGATTTAGTAGCCGTATACGTGACACAACTCAAGAAATATAAGTTGGCCGGTGGTCTTCCCATGAAAACCGGACGAAGAAGGGATGAATTTCTAGCAGGAAAATCTGGTTCAGGGTGGTCTGCCTCCCAGAGGTAGAGACGCCTTGGTTGCTATTTTTAGGCTATGTTACGTAAGGCTATGTAAGGTCGCTTACGTCAGTTTTTCCGTGGAATCATTGGTAGCGTAACTTGGACGTAGCTGTCGTCGGGAATTAAACGTTCGTTGCTTAGGTGATTATTTCGCAAATTTCCCCAGAGGATAATTATCGAACGATAATAATGTCGTCGTCGTCGTCGTCTGTCGAGCATTAATTGTGTTCGCCGATGATCATCTGTCGCACGTTTACGGTTCGATTCCTGTCTGTGAATCAATGCCGAGGATTTATTTCGATTCACTGTGTTTGTGTGTTGCGTCGCTATCGAAATCGAGTGATCGGATTTAGAGTGATCGGATTTAGAATGATCGGATTTAGAGTGATCGGATTTAGAGTGATCGGATTTAGAATGATCGGATTTAGAGTGATCGGATTTAGAGTGATCGGATTTAGAGTGATCGGATTTAGAGTGATCGGATTTAGATCTCGAGTGATCGGATTTAGCTTTCGTCACCATCTCTGCCGCTCGATTCCCGTCTCTGTTTAGATCTCTCGACCTTAACCTAGATATCGAAAGCTGTCATTTCTGTCATTAATGGAGAAATTGATTAAGTTTTAAGTGAAATAATTATATTCAAAGATTTTACTCCTAGTTGTGCTAAGATTAATGATAGATTCTTGTGTGTTGAATGAAAATCTGAATTGTAATTTGATCGGATATTGCACTGATAACAATAATATTATGGCTCGTAGTCCGTCGTCTCAGTCGCCAGCATAAATTATGGATCGCTGTAAGGACGACGAAACTGACGCAGGTTCTCCTGCAGCGTCGATGGGATCTAGCTAGAGCTGGTTCTGTCGAGGACAGCCTAATGCTTAACCGATTGGATGTAATCCATTCTGACATTATACAGCACCAGTTAGACATACAATCACAAGAGGGCTCTTTGAAATGATCGGAATTGTGCACCAGTCTCGGAATAGGTCCACTTTAGGACAAGCACGAGCTATAGATTCTCGAAACATCATCATACGAAGCAAAGCACGTGAATAGCCATTGACACTGTAGGGGCGTATGCTGCAGTGTGTTTGAAACACGGTCGATGTGATCCTGTGAGGAGGAGGAGGACGAGGAGGAGGAGGAGGAGGAGGAAGATGAGGAGGAAGAGGAGGAGGAGAAGATGAGGAGGAAGAGGAGGAGGAGGAGGAGGAGGAGGAAGATGAGGAGGAGGAGGAAGAGGAGGAGGGAGGAGGAGGAGGAGGAGGAGGAGGAGGAAGATGAGGAGGAGGAGGAAGAGGAAGATGAGGAGGAAGAGGAGGAGGACGAGGAGGACGAGGAGCAGGAGCAGGGGAGGAGGAGGAGGAAGAGGAGGAGCAGGAGGAGCAGGAGAAAGAGAGGAGAATGAGGAGGAAGAGGAGGAGAAGATGAGGAGGAAGATGAGGGAGGAGGAGGAGGAGGAAGAGGAGGAAGAGGAGGAGGAGAAGATGAGGAGGAAGAGGAGGAGGAGGAGGAGGAAGATGAGGAGGAGGAGGAAGAGGAGGAGGAAGGAAGAGGAGGAGGAGAAGGAGGAGGAAGATGAGGAGGAGGAGGAGGAAGAGGAAGATGAGGAGGAAGAGGAGGAGGACGAGGAGGACGAGGAGCAGGAGCAGGGGGAGGAGGAGGAGGAAAGAGGAGGAGCAGGAGGAAGAGAGGAGAATGAGGAGGAAGAGGAGGAGAAGATGAGGAGGAAGATGAGGAGGAGGACGAGGAAGATGAGGAGGCGGAGGAGGAAGAGGAGGAGGAAGAAGAGAGGAGGAGAATGAGGAGGAAGAGGAGGGAGGAGGCGAAGATGAGGAGGAAGAGGAGGAGGAAGATGAGGAGGAGGAGAAGGAGGAGGAGGGAGGAGGAGGAAGAGGAGGAGGAGGAGAGGACGAAGAGGAGGAGGAAGAGGAAGATGAGGAGGAAGAGGAGGAGGAAGAGGAAGAGGAAGAGAGGAGGAGGAAGAGGAGGAGGAGGAAGAGGAGTAGGAGTAGGAGGAAACATTATTCGTTTATCTTGAAATGGTTAACGTATACAATGCATGTAAGTAACTGTCTGTCTGTCTATTGTTCTGTCTGTCTATTGTTCTGTCTGTCTATTGTTCTGTCTCCTCGCTCCTCCTACGTTCGATTCTTTATTGCATCATGCGCTGCGGATGCAGTTGTTCAGCTCACAACGATCGTCTTAAGATTCGATTCCATCTGATCTACAGTCATTCGACAACATTTGTTATGCTGCGATTCAGAAGTCATTCATTCAGTCCAAGGACCCGTGTATAGGGCCCTACGTATGTATGTAGGCCCTGCGTATGTCTGTGTAGGGCCCTGCGTACCGTATGTATGTAGGCCCTACGTATGTGTGTTCTTCTGTCTAACAGGTTAGAAGCATCTCGTCTCCCATTGAACCACGTATTGCCAACCACTTTCACCGTTAACAGAATTGGTTGTCCTTTCGTTTGTCAGTCTCTTTATGCCTCTCTCTCTCCCTCTGTCAGTCTCTTTATGCCTCTCTCTCTCCCTCTGTCAGTCTCTTTATGCCTCTCTCTCTCCCTCTGTCAGTCTCTTTATGCCTCTCTCTCTCCCTCTGTCAGTCTCTTTATGCCTCTCTCTCTCCCTCTGTCAGTCTCTTTATGCCTCTCTCTCCCTCCGTCTGATACGTGTATGCGGGCGTCGTCTGTCGTCAGATATCTGCGAAGAACCGTTGTTCTTCTGGAATGTTCTTCGAGTTCCAGTAGGATGGCCAGGCTCTCCGGACGGCATCTCGTCGACTGATTCGGTCATAGTAGGCGGAAAGGGCGGGAAAGCGACGGTCGAGGTTGAGGCCAAACTGAACGCAGAAGGCCAAGTAGGGAAAGAAGGCAAGGTCAGCGAGGGTCAGCTGAGGAGGCCGACCGGACAAGAGACAGCCGACGATGCCGTCACCAAACTACGCAAATATCAACAACAAGAACAACTATTAGTAACACATTCATCGCAGAATAATCGACATATAGGCTATATGTAATAGTAGATGTTACACAAACCCTGAAATTTTCAGGGTATGTGTATAGAAATCTGGCTTAATGTGTTATTGTAAAGCTTTTCAGGGTAAGTGTATAGAAATCACTCGAAAATTTCAGGGTATATGTATATATCCTGGTTTTTCAGGGAATGTATACATTCCCCGAGTGAATCAGGAAATATACATATAACCTACAAATTTCAGGGTATATACCCATTCCCTGATAATACACATTCACTGTAACATTACTAACATATATATTATCACATAGATAGGACATACGTGCGTACATACATAGATTCATATATATAATAACACATAATTTATATATATATATATATATATATGCATTATGCATACATACTTCTGACATACATATGCTTAAGTTCATGCACATACAGACAGACCTGGACTAGCTGATTGATAAGCATTCGATAGAAGCTACTAAAGGAGGCTGCAACGGGTCTAGGACATTGCCCTCCCGCCGGGCCTCCCGGACATTTGCCCCCGGACAGTTCCCCGAAGTTGGACTGATGAAAATAATTATTTACTTTAATAGAAGATGGATTGATGAAAGAAATTCTTTTCTTTAAATGGAAGCTGGATTGATGAAACAAAGTCTATGCTTAAATTTGGGGAAATTTCACAACTCGCTAAATTTTTCGGTTTCTGTACCTGGAGTCAATGAATGCTACTGGAACTGTGTAACCTAGGCTAATGATGAAAGTGACTCAATTGGTCAAGAAAATTTCCCTTATATTCTCGTATCTCTGTATGCCAGTATCTCAGCCTAACACACTTAAGTCTAAAAGTTTGAATTTGTTCAGATTTAAAGAAAGCGTCAAGGTCAAGGTTAAAGTGCTCAATTGTCGAATATGGTCTTGATATTAAACTTTTAAACAGTCGTGAATAATCTACCAAAATAGTTCATCAAAAGAGCTGATCAATGACACCAAGAACACGTTTCTAGCTCTCATACAAGCTGAGATACAGGCATACAGAGATACGAGGTCGAGCGGGTCAAAGTTCGACGACCCGCATCTCGGAAAGTAATTGACCAAAATTATTTTTGGAGCGCGTTTATACATGTCTGATGTGGACCAAGAAGTGGGCCAAATTTCATGCAAATGCGAATCGGTCATGTCAATCGTGTTGGTTGAATTGACGTGGAATCAGCCTTTCTCAACGGCAGCTGGATTTCTGAAAAATGTCACGTGACTGGACCCATAAGCACGGATCGCGTGGATCCTACCAAAAACTATTACCATAATTATGACCAAGCCAAAGTGTACACAAAGTTTGGTGCTTTTGTCCAACCGGTCCCCCCATCCGACTAAATTTTCGGTCTAACAGACTCCACTATCTCCCGCTCTCCCTATGGTGTCGTCCGGAATAATTCTCCTCCTACGATGTGCCGCCTCCTGCAGTCTCCTTTGGTTGTCACCATCATCGTCGGACTGGTCTGAGATCCGTAAAGTAGCGTATACACTTAGCACTATAGCATCATACTGCGTCAGTTCTTCTTCCACATCCTGTCGAGTTTCCTAAACTCTGGTACCTTGCCCATATTGCTATGAGCTTTAGTTGGACCCATATAAAGTTATATTAAAATATGGGTCCTATATGGACTCCATGTATGTGTGTATCAGAGATGGGTACGATTAGCTAGAACTGTTAATCGATTAGAAATAGAATTAGCTCCTGAAATTTGCTAATCGATTAGAATTAGAATTAGCAAAAGGTTTTAGCTAATCGATTAGAATTAGAATGAGCAGCAGCTAATCGATTAGAAATTAGAATTAGATTTCGATAATCGATAGTTCGATGCATAGCCTATATTTGCTTCATGAATTCGTCAAATTGTAATCAGAGCAAAACAAGTTACTACAGCAAGTTGTAGCCTATTACAATGGTTCCACGACAACTCGTCGAACGACATACCGTCTACGACACTTTGTCTACAGACATTTCGTCGAACGACATTTCGTCTACAAAGTTATTTGATACTGTCACTTTAAAATGGAAGCCGGATTGATGAAAAAACTGTTTCCCTAAATGGAATGGGATTGATGAAAACATTCCTGTGTTGAAATAGAAGCGGGTATTGATCGAAATAATTTTTACCGTAAATAGAAGCTGGATACCAAGCTGGATGCATGGATGAAACTAAGTTTCCGTTCAATAAAAGCTGGATTGATGAAAATAATCTTTTCAGTAATTAGAAGCTGGATTCCTGAGAATATAATTATAGCACGTTTTAGCGAAACTATATGAGAGCGGCCTCTGTTGATTAGCCGTTATGGATACAGAAACACTAGTAGACGAAGTGTCGTAGACGAAATGTCGTTCGACGAATTGTCGTGACACCTATTACAATACCTAAACCTTTAGCCTATTAGTCTACAATGCTTAAAACTGTAGCCTATTACGTACAATTCCTAAAGCTGTAGCCTATTACAATATCTAAAGCTGCACAACTGCTATGTGTGAGAACAGTCCAAAAGCCAGCAAGCAACACCACATTGGTCAATACATGCTGCAATTATTGACATTGCTACTGCATAAGTTCACTATTGCATTTTGTAATTAGCATATCTTGAATCAGTGCATCACTTAGCCTACAGCGCCTAGCATTTACCATGTAGCCACAAAACTAAATACGCGTTCCATGGCAGCTGAGGTTGCAGGAACACAGTGATGCTGTAGATGAAGAACATGAAGACATGCAAATCTTTCAGTGTTGCATGAGCAGAATGGACAGATAACCATGAACAGATCATTGCAGGTTTGAAACAGTCTTCAGATAAATAAGTAAGTAAGGAATTCTTGAAAACTCAATATTAATAAACTCATTCTTAATTAATGCGTTCTCAGCTTAATTTTCACTCATCTAATCGATCAGCTAATCGATTAGAATTAGAATTAGCATCAGATGACAGCTAATCGATTATAATTAGAATTAGCTGTTTGTCTAATCGATTAGCTAATCGATTAGGATCTAATCGATTAGTTACCCATCTCTGGTGGGTATGCTGGCAGGAAACCACGTAGGCTAAATTTCAACAAGAATTGAACGAAAGAAAGCTATAGGAACCAGGCAAGTGTGGGAACATTTCTTTGACTTCGGCAGATAGACTCGATGCAATCTAACTATAACACAATGACAATAGAACTGATCAGGAAAACCTCCTACCTGTCTTAGATAGTCTTCCCAGAGTTGGAGTTCTCCGTGAAACGCCTTTTTCCTTCTGCTGACGTCTTCCTACAGACAACAGAACATCTCCGCTTAACCTAAACCTATTAATAGCTAGGTAACGTTGCCCATGTATCCGTGCACTGCGCCTATGCTTCAACAGCAGAACAAAGCAGGCAGAAATGCAGACAAACAGAAAGGCAGGCAGGCAGGCAAACAAACAGACAGACAGACAATCAGGCAGATAGACAGGCAGGCAGATAGACAGACAGGCAGATAGACAGACAGGCAGATAGACAGACAGGCAGATAGACAGACAGGCAGGCAGATAGACAGGCAGACAAACAAACAGACAAACAAACAGGCAGACAGACAGACAGGTGCTGCGGCTGAGTTGACTCACTGGATCCTGTTCGTTCGGCGGGGTATCTCGCAGATAGTAGATAACGTCTTCGCATTTCTTCTGCAGGTTCTGTGCCTAACAGAACAATATTTTCATACAATTTAGGAAAGTGGAAACACTGTCTTCGAACGACGGCATTTGCTTCTAGGCAATAACGAAAGCGCCAAGCAATGTATGTGACATATGAAAAGAAGAAACTATTCTCCAGTTATGCTCTACTTAACTTTAAGTGTTTCGCGGAAGACGACAAAAAGCAATCGTCCAATTCTAGTATAATTATAGGGATGTCTACCGTGTCGCACATGATCTGATCTGTGTGATGTATGTTTAACTGTTTGTTTGTCAGCTGCTCTCTGTGTTCTATATTGCACAAACTCACGCTTGGGAGGAAAGCTAATGAAGACACTTCATGTATACATCTTTTTAACCACCATGCATCCTCTTACCTCGAGATTCTAAAGATATACATACGTGTAATAATGTGAACTTCGGCCGATCTCGGTGCATTTGATATGGTATCCGCCACACGAACTATATAGGCCTAAATGTGCCACAGAAAAGAGTCGATCCCGGCATCCAGATGTTCTGCATTATTTTTATCTTATTACATTTGACATTTTGATCTAAGCATAATAATATTTGTACGCTGGCATCTTATTTAACGTTTTAAGTGTGTAGTTCTTGTTATACGCATCGACCACATTGACCCCCCCCCCCTCCTCTGCGGGCAAAACTATTGTCCGGGTTCCTCTCCTCATCTGCTCGTTCCCTGAAGACGTTTCTCTTTCCGCGGGTTTCTACTCTGAATAGTCTATACTGTCAGAGGAGCTTTACTAATGTTCAGATACAATACAATACAATTGAAGCGAATGCAATGATTACCTTGTTTTATACTACTGTATTACTTATAGAGTATTAATTACTGGTGTTTTAGTTAATTGATCCGACACTGTATACCGGTAAGCCTATAATATAGGTTTACCGGTATACATCATCAATGACGATAATATCGTTATCGACGATGAAATCACTTGCACAACCTTCTAATGCTTTCAAATCTCCATTAAATGACATAATAGGAGATCTATAGATGAAAAGCATAGCCGCCTAATAAGGACCGTAGGCCAGCAGCCTCGGAACTTTACACTTGGGTCCATTCTCAATTTTACTCTTTTTATCACACAAAACTAAACGAAGAGTACAATTTGGATGAAATTTTTTAGTTCTGTTTGTTTCGACCTGAGCTATAATCTGGGCAAAATACTGACACTAGATTCTGGCACATTCAATGTAATTTCTGGGTCAGTTAAAATGAAATCTAGCAAAACTCGGAGAAAATGGCCAGATCTCGGCCAATAATTGTTGAAATCGGTTAATTGTTTCTTGTGTTTCTCGTCTTGATAAGGGCTGCCACCGCCTACCTGTGGAAAGAAACAAGGCTACTAACTGTAAGATGATCCAGGGTTTTATTAAGGTCGAAAAGGTCAATTTCTGAAGAAAATCTTGGGAAGTAGTCATGAAGCAACCAAATATTGTTCTATTTGAGTGATTCTTTTATCTGTTTGCTCGGACCGATAAGAGAGAGGACAAAGTGGTCAAAGGTCAAAATCAAGGGCAACTGCCATAACTCGTATCAGGGCTACATAGTACATTGGAGAAAACACAGTACTAAAAAAACTAACACATTCCTAGATTATATCAAAGTCGAAAGGCCAAATTCAATTGACATCGAAATGACCTTGAATTAGGTTAGCCTTTTAGTTCTATGTCTTCTCGAATGTAGCCCTATTGGGCTCTAGCAAACAGGTTAAAGAATAATCAAAATATAACTATATTTGGAAATGGCCATGGCTGAACTATGGTCATTTCCCCGAATTTCACTCTGAAATTGAAAATGTTGACCCTAAAATAACATTGGATCGTTTTACAGTTAGTAGCCTTGTTTCTTATAACAGGTAAACCCTTATTAAATCGAGAAACACAAGTAAGAATTATCCGACAATTATTGGCCAAGATCTGACCACTTTTCTCTGATTATTGTTAGATTTCATTTTTGCTGTCCTTGAAATAACCTTGAATGACCTAGAATTTAGTGCCAATATTTTTCCCAGCTGTATATCTCGTCGAGTCAAACTGAACAAAAAGTTCATCCAAATCGGACTCTTCGTTCACTTTTTTATGATAAAAAGCGTAAGTTAAGAATGGATCCAAGTTCCAAGACCTGAGCATGGCAGTCCTGGTAATTTAGGGGACCATGGTGAAAAGATACACTCCGTTAACATGGCATAGGCGTCTAGTGCGACCCCGCCATATCGCGCAGCCTACCTCATGCCGCGATGCCTAACTCATGTTCAGCCCCAGCTGTAGGTACATGAGGTACGTGTCGTACAGCCTACCTCATTCGTACAGCCAGTGTGATTCTCGTTAACGATAACGCTAACTAAAATGTTCGTTAACGAATATAAAATGATTTCGTTAACGATAACTATAACTAAAAAATGTCATTAACTATAGGGCTAACTATAACTTTAACTATAACGAAAATAACACTAACAAAAATTCATCGTTATTTTCGTTAATACAAAAAAAGTGCAATATCGACAAGCATGAGAACGTGGAAATGCGCTACAACTAATAGCCTATGTTCGCCCAGGATTTTGGATTTGCGAATTGACCCAGTAGTAGAGGCGCATTTGATTAAATTTAGCTATTTCATAAACGGTTCTATAGCGATTGCGACACAGGATAACTATAGTGCAAATTCGCGAACTTAGTATATAATATTAATCTTGTAGTCAAAATGTCTCTTATAAAGAACTTGAGCAGCCGCAATTGGGGAAATGGTGTCTGCAGGGAGGCATTGCAAATAAAAAGTCGTGTATCATCAGCGCTGTTGGTGTTTATGAGTGGAAGTTATGTGGATCACAGCCGATGAAAACACGACTAATCTACTCAACCATCTCAAGTATCACCATCCACCTACACATACAAAGAAGTCTGCGTTGCAGATAGTGATATAAAGAAGTGTATGTAGGCCTATAATATAATAGAGTGGAACTCCTCGGAGAAGACAATCAAAACTGGTGAGACATTAGGGTGCAGTTAAATGAACAGACTGAACTGTGACAGTGGCTGTGTTTTCCAATGTGTTTGGTGTTTTTGCGGGTTTTACAACGTCTCTCTTTGTTTCTAGGTGTCATTATTATAGAAATATTTCCATGTGTTATTCATTTAATAAAAGTGCTTCAAATAGCCGTGCTGCTGATGTAATAAGTTACTTATTTCGTTATTACGAGACTGAGGAATAATACATTTAAGATATTGAGCGATGTTACAGATTATATAATTATAGTAATGGTAATTTATTCTTTACTTTCAAAGTGAAAATAATAATTAAAAACATGGTAGCAGATCACTCTGAAATAGCTACCTCTCATCATCAGTTTTAGCATCAGGGTAATGTGTATTCATAACGCTGAATGCACCCATTCTTCAAAGCTTTTCGAAGCTCTAAGCAAATTGTGTAACGCGACTTATTAAGACGCGTTACACAATAGCTGCTGCGTCTGTATGCAATTTCACGAGCCTTATTGTAACTATAAATAGTAGGTAACTAAAATAAAAATCCAGTAACTATAAAGAAAAACTAATACTAACTATAACTGTAACTATAACAAAAATAAGAAACCTTTAACTATGACTGTAACTGTAACTGACTGAAAAACGAAACGAAAACTAATACTAACTATAACTATTGTGTACCTCTTGCAGATAATTTACAGCGAAAGACGTTTATTGTTAGAATGTTGTACTCGTATTAACATTAACTGTTGATTGTTGTTAAGATGTATGTACACCAGAGTGCGGATATGCAATTGGTTTTATTAAAGAATATACTTACTTACTTACTTACTTATAACTAAAATAAGAAACCGTTAACTATAACTGTAACTGTAACTAAAATAAAAGGATCTGTAAGGAGAATCAGACTGCGTACAGCGTATACCTCATTCCGTGCTGCAGCCTACCTCGTACTTCTTCTGTGTCATTAACCGAAATCCGTTGCTATCAGTCGGAGTGAAACAAGTTTCCCGATCTGGAAAGCAATACTGACAAAACACAACCAACAAAACAGGCGATTAATTCCGTGCACTTGGAAGCCATTGCAGAAACACTGAAATGTAGATGGAAAGAGCATGGAGATGGAAAGAGCATGGTGATGGTGGATATATAGGATGAAACGATTTGGAAGAGACATCCTCCTCCTCTTTCCCTACCAACAACTTTTCATACATGTTTGACTCTCGTCGTAGCGCAGACCTATTATAGTAAACGAAAAGCATGTATAGTTGTATACGCCTAAAGCGCTCTTATTGTAGGGCCTACATTTCATAAGAGTGAGAAAGGCCTCCGTGTATTATCCTACGAACGATCAACAACCTAACGTTGCGTCAGTCAGTCCAATCGTTAACTCCGCAGTTAACTCCGTTAACTCAGGGGGGGCCCTATAGCGCATTGGATAACATCTGGCGTAGAGAGCGAGAGGTACCGAGTTCGAGTCCCGTAGGGCGGATATACTTTGTAGGCTGCTATTAGCGCCGTTGTATTGCAGGCTGTCTGTTCTGTTAGTAGTTAAGATTTAAATTGCATAACATGTAAATGTACAGCGCAGTGCGTTTGTCAGGCGCTTAATAAAGAAAAGATTATTATTAGTTCATTGGAGTCCGAAGTAAACGGACAGTTATAACGCTCTTATTAAACAAAAAGGATCCGAAGCAGAAAACTGTCCGAAGCTCTTACAAACGGAAGAGACAATAGCTAGTGAGACTCTCATAAATGGAGTCAGTTTCTTTCTTTCATATATGTATAGTATTAGTCTTGCGGAGTTTTAAGCGTCTTGTGCGACCAGCAGCAGCAGCTGTCTGGAACGCCATTGGTCTTTGGTCGGCCATATTTGATCCTCCGACTTCCCATGAATGATGGAGATCGAGATATTTGGATGTTTTAGGGTCGACAGCAAAGACAGACAAACAATCAGCGGCGCTCACAACGACGACTCTCTTCTAAGACAATCCAAAGTGAATAGATGAGCAAACAGTGATCATCAGCTGACCGCTAGAGTACTTGTCACCAATCGTAGACGACTCTCGCACACACGCTGCAGGGTCCAACCAACGGATTTTCATCCAGACTGACAATTGTAATTGCTCAGAGTTGTATTTGCAGTGGGGCCAGATGTCTCTGTCTGTCTGTCTGTCTGTCTCTCTGTCTATGTCTGTCTGTCCGTCTGTCTATGTCTGTCTGTCTGTCTCTGTCTGACTGTCTGTCTCTGTCTATCTCTGTCCTTCTGTCTGTCTGTCTCTGTCTGTCTGTCTCTCTGTCTCCCATGCTCTCTCTCATTCTCTCTCTCTCCTTCCCTCCCATCCTTCGTCCCTCCCCCCTCTCTCTCTCACACACACTTCAGGGTCAGCGCTTTGAGAGGTTCTTAGATATGCGCACTATAAATGGCCACAGACATACATACATACATGGGTTTATTTTAATTACTTTTTATTTTTCATTCTACAAATCTGCACTTAATGATCGGATGCTTCGTAATTCATCCGACCAATTATCTGGTGAACGGGTTTATATCTCGTCGTCGTCGGCCAGTGTCAACTTTCTCCGCAGTGATCCGTTTATCTGCCTAAGTACACGACACGGCTTCCGAAGGAGGCAGCTTCCGAAGGAGGCAGAAGAGACGGAGGCGGCGGCGGCGGAGGTGGAGGCGACGGCGGAGGTGGAGGCGACGGCGGGCGAAGGAGGCGACGGCCGCACCTGTCAGAGGTCGGCGCATTCGGCGGAAGCAGGCGTTGACATAAGATGATGATTGGAACAAGATAGAAGTGACATCGATGACAATGACCTTGGACTCAGGACTACTAATTAATCTAATAGGCAAATATTATATATAAACCTATTCCACAGTTGAGTGGTACCAGCCCAACGATGGCGAGATTCTATTCGCCGTTGAGCTCTCACCTCGCTCTTGCTTTCACCACCCAGCTATTCTCTTTCTCCTGGTCTCTGTCTCTGTCTCTGTATCTCACTCTCTGTCTCTCTGTCTGTCTGTCTATCTATCTGTATGTCTGTCTGTCTCGTTATAGTAATCGTACGTCCAAGAACTGTTATAGCGCTATATGAGCGCTGTGGCTTTCATCCCCCACTAAACAACCTGGCTCAGCCCCGCTCCTGTCCTTCCCCATCTCGGGCCGGGCCTACCCTCTCTTCCAGATCCCAGATTGCCGTACGTTGAGTTTCAGCTCATTTCTGATTAGATAAATGTGTCTGTAATTCATAGGTTTCGTCGGCTAAAATATACATGTACATCATTATTAAATTGGTGACATTCTATACGTATTGTGGTATTATACAAAGTTACAAACACAACTTACGTGTCACGTATCAAGGGACGCAGTCACACAACATAGTCAACCCCATTCATTATCAGTCACGATGCATAATGGAGCATTCTGAACAAAATATGAACTATGTTGTATACAAGAAAAGTGGGCCTATCACAGGACTGTGAGTGACGACTCTGAAACCTGTGGGAAGTATTGTATTTATTGTATTGTATTTATAAATTTATAAAGCGCCTCTCACAGTGAACACCAATCAGAGGCGCTCCCAGTGCGAAAGAAGTGGGAAAGTGTGATAAAAAATTGAAAAGAAACACTTTCCCTCCGTTTTTCATTGGACTCAATTTGCACCCGCTTTGAACAGGGATAAAAGCCTTTGCAGTATGAGAGCTTCTCTATGCCTTCCCTCGCACCTTCACCAATTCCATTCACTTGCTGCTTTTTTCTAGTAGCAATCGTCAGGCTAACATAACATGACATTACACAACAAGGCTTTAAAGTGGTTCAGAAGACTCGTAGTCTGTGTTAGAATCACTGCTAGTTAGCCTGTACTGCTTAATAGCCTATCTTTCCTAGCTTCCTCTTAAAAGCTGTGATAGTGTCCACTGAGACAGTACCATCATCCAAACCATTCCACAGGGCCACAACTCTTGCACTGAAGAATTTCTGTCCTAATGTTGCTTTTAGTTTCTTAAATAATTTATACTTATATTCCCTGAGTTGCCTTAATTTTAAAAAAAACTTCTCCCCCGCACTGCCTCCTTTCCAGTAATAATCTTGCAGGCTTCAATTAGGTCTTCACTTCTCCTTCTCTCTAATGTTGTTAGTCCACATCTTTTAAACGTTTCTTCATAGCTCAAATCCTTTAACTCTAAATCATTTTTGTAGCTCTTCTTTGCAGTTCTCCAGTTTTCCATGTCCTGTCTCAGGTATGGATTCCATACCTGGATGCAGTATTCCAACTGTGGCCTAACTAGTGATTTGTACAACCTCAGTATTGTATCCTTGTCTCTGGTGACTATTGTCCTTTTATCATACCTAAAGTTGAGCTAACCTTTTTTGCTGCTTCAGCACATGGCCTTGAAGGTTTTGCACTCTTTTGCATAATCACTCCCAAGTCCCTTTCTTCCTCACTCACTTTCGATATCTTACCTCCCCCCATTTCATATGAAAACTCTTTGTTTCTCTTCCCCATACGCATCACTGAGGACTTCTCCAAATTAAAGGGCATCTGCCAGTACTGTGACCATATCCATATGAAACTTTTTCTTAGGTCTTCTCGCAGTTTCTCTGCTTCCCCTTCATTACCGACTGCTCTAAAAGTTTCGTATCATCTGCAAACTTAGAAATTTTCGATGCCATTCCAAATCTATGTCATTAATAAAAATTGTGAACAGCAGTGCCTTGTGGCACTCCACTAAACGCCGTCGTCCAGCTAGAATATTTGTTGTTTATGCCCACCTTTTGACTTCTACTTGAGAGCCAGCATTGAATCCATGTTAGTACCTTCCCTGTAATCCCACATGCTTGCAACTTTCTGGCCAGCCTTTTGTGAGGTACTTTGGCAAATGCCTTGGCAAAATCGAAGTAAACTACATCTACAGGTTTCCCTCTCATAGACTTCCTCAAAGAATTAACAGATGTGTCAAACATGAGCGACCTCTAGGAAATTCATGTTGACTGCCCTTAATAATATTATATTCATTCAAGTGCTGCACCATATTATCATTAACAATTCTCTCCATGACCTTACACACAACACTAGTTAAAACGACCGGTCTATTGTAGTTACCTGGTTCACTTCTGTTACCCTTTTTAAACAATGGCACTATGAGGGCATCTTTCCATTCCCTTGGTCTGCACTGATTTGTTGAGGATCTGTGCTAATGCCTCTCCAATTTCTTCCCTTACTTCATGCAAAAATTTAGGATGTAGTTCATCTATGTCTGGACTCTTGTCGGTTTTTAGCTTTTGCAGTTGTTCCACCACATTTTCCTTATTAAGCATGATCTGTGTTATTCCTCTTCCACCACTGTCTAAAAATGCTTGTTTGGGCTCAGAGAGGTTTCCAGAGTTTAAATATTTGTTGAGTGCTTCATTAGCTTCCACATCATCCACAATAACTTCTCAATTCTCCTCTTTCTTTTTCAATGGCCCTAACTTTTCTTTCCTTTTCTGCTTGCTTCTAACATAGTTGTAGAAACTCTTGCTGTCCTCTTTTACATTTCTCGATAACTTCTGCTCAAAGCTGTTTATTGCTTCTCTGTTATTGCATTATTGCAGATATTTCTTTTATGCATTTACTTGATTTTTAACTTCTAAAGTCTCGCTGCATTCTCACAATCAAGTCCAATCTTTGTTTCCTCCTTCAACGTCTGAAAATAAAATTCTTCCAAGCTTTGCCCTTCTCTTCTTTTGAACCTTGCCTGTTACCCAATGTCATTGGTTCTTTTGCACTTGGGTGTGTTTCATCAATAGTCTCTCTCATAACTTCGTTGAACTTCTTCGAAGCATCATTCACTCCCTTACTGCATTTTCAAAATCCTTTTCCTTCAGCCTTTTCCTCACTAATGAAGTTGGGTCTTTTCACATAGGCTTTGACTTCCTGGGTCTGCTCCATGACTAATTCTCACCTGACAACTGGTGATCACTAGTGACAACTGGTGATCACTAGTGCTAAAATGCTCCCCCACACTGACATTCTCTACCATATTTTCATCAGGTGTTATCACTAAGTCCAATATAATTGTCCCCTTTGATTGGCTCCATAACATGCTGTTGAATAAAGCTGGCATCAATAAAATCCTGTCCTTTTCTCTCTCCCCTTCTAATTTTTCCCAATCAATATGATAATTGTAGTCACCCATAATATTAGCCATTTCCAGTAGTTTGCACATCCTTTGATCAGCTTCTTCGTTGGCATCTGGTACCCTGTAGCTAACGCCCAACAGCATCTTAGACCTGTTTAGTTGAACTTCACACCAGATGCTCTCCTTGAAGGTCTCATTGCTCATATCACATCTATCTATATATGTATACTGCATCTCCTTCTTAGCCGTCTTAATGATATCTACAGCGCTATTGACCGCTCTCAACTTACTCTTCTTGCACTCTACGACGTAAGTACAGCCTTTGACACGGTCGACCATGATCTTCTCCTGCGTCGCCTCTCCATTTCTTTTGGTATCTCTTCCTTGCCTCTTCAGTGGCTTTCCTCATATCTATCTGATCGCTCCTCATCTACTGTGTTTTGCTCGTCGTGTTCCCCTTGGATACCTGTACCTATTGGCCTTTCCCAGGGCTCAGTGCTTGGGCCCTCGTCTCTATATTCTTTTCACAGCCGATCTTGAATCTGTCCTCGCTTCCTGTGCTCTTTCTAGCCACTTATACGCTGATGATCTCCAATCTTACTTGCATTGTTCTGCAAGTGATGCTGAGAGTGCTGTTCGCTTGATGTCTCTTGCAACTAACACTCTCTCTGCCTGGCTTTCTTCAAATCGCCTGAGACTTAATCCTAATAAGACCCAGTTCATATGGCTGGGTACCCGACAGCAGCTGGCAAAACTTGACCTGAATCTACTTGCAGCTGAATTTCCTCTTATTACATTCTCTACCTCAGTACGAAACCTCGGTGTCATCCTTGATCAGGAACTAAGCTTTTCTAAACACCTCTCCTCGTTGTCTCGCTCCTGCTTTTACCATCTTCGTCAGCTAAGGGTTATTGCTCTCTCTCTCTCAACCTCTTCTGCCTCCACTCTTATCCATGCCTTCGTCTGCTCTCGCCTGGACTATTGTTCCTCTCTCTACACTGGTCTTCCCCAAGTCCACTTATCCTCCATTGAGAGGGTCTTGCGGTCTGCGGCGCGCCTTGTTAGTGAAATTCCTCGCTATGGTGGTGTTTCTTCTTGCATCACACCCTCCACTGGCTTCCCCTCCGGCATCGTATCCTGTATCGGCTTTGCTCTCTTGTCTGGCAATGTGTCTTGGGTTCAGCTCCTCGCTACCTACGCTCCATCTTTACTCTCTCTTCTTCTCTCACAGATCGCTCAGCCCTCCGTTCCTCTTCTATAGTGGTGAATTTTTGGTCCCTTTCGCCCGCCCTGCTACTAAGCAGCGCCGAGCATTTCGCCTATCCCCTCGTACTCATTCTACTTCCTTCTATACACAACTGAAGATTTTCTCTATGATCAGGCCTGGCTCGGGAGCGCCTCTGAGTAGAACCCTTGAAGAGGCGCTATATAAGTCTTATGATTGATTGATTGATTGATTGATTGATATTGCTCGTAACGTATAGCATCACTCCTCCAACCGCATGTCCAACTGATTTCTGGTTAACTCGATCCTTTCTAAATTATCTGTATCCATGTAGAGCTAGCTCACTATCTGTAATTTCTGGCTTTGTCCATGACTCTGCTATTCCAATTATGTCGGGTTAATCGTTATCTGCATGCAATTCTAATCCTGCTCTTTTTATGATAATTACAATACTCAGGACTCATATTTGCACACTTTAAAATTTTACTACCCCAGTTTCACTACACCTCCTGTCTTCACTACCACAAGTTTCTTTTTTCTTAACTTTTTGTGCGACAGTTCTTATAGTGAGGCCATTTACTGCACTAACCGTCTTCCCACCAAGTTTAAAGTCCTCACCATCAAGAAGTCTACCGTGGCTTAGGCTATAAGGTCAGTAATGATTGGACGTGGATAAGGATGAAGTGGAAGCCGGACAAAGGAGGATTGTACAAAGGAGGAGGACAGGATGACACAAGGAGGACAAAAGGAGGACAGAAGGAAAGAAAAACAAAGATAGTACAGGAGAAGGGCGGGCGAAGAGTAGGATATGTGTATTATTTATATGTTAGCCTTGTCTGGACTGCCATCAGAAAACAGTTGGAACTGTAAGTTTTTTCGATAGACCTGCTGTGGTGGGTGGTGTTGGTGGTTGTCATGGTTGTCATTGTTGTTGCTGTTGTTGCTGTTGTGGTGGTGGTGGTGGTGGTGATGTTGTTGTTGTGGTGGTGGTGGTGTTGATGTTGTTGTTGTGGTGGTGGTGGTGGTGGTGGTGGTGGTGGTGGTGGTGGTGGTGGTGGTGGTGGTGGTGGTGGTGGTGGTGGTGGTGGTGGTGGTGGTTTGTCTAGGTGCGACCAGTGAGTGACTGCGGTTACCTGAAGGTATTCGCAGATTGCCATTGATTCGTTGATGACTTGATTCCTGTGATGAAACGTCGGTACCTGCAGTGATAACATTTCATCACCACTATCAAGATCATCAACTCTTTTTCATTCATTCATTCATTCATTCATTCATTCATTCATTCATTCATTCATTCATTCATTCATTCAGTTAGTTTAGTTTCTTCAGAAACAAAATCAATGGCAACATCAGTTCTTCCATAGAAAACGTTACACGTGACAGACATTTACCAAAGAGAAGTTGTCCTCTGCGTGGCATACACACACAGACATACACATCCACACACATACACAGTGCGCATGTGCATGTATACCTCATATACATACCTATATATATATATATATATATATATAGGTATGTGGTATATATATATATATGGTGGTGGTATATGTATATGCCTCTGCGTGGCATACACACACAGACATACACATCCACACACATACACAGTGCGCATGTGCATGTATACCTCATATACATACCTATATATATATATATATATATATGTGTATGTATATGAGGTATACATGCACATGCGCACTGTGTATGTATGTGTGGATGTGTATGTCTGTGTGAGTATATGCATAGTGCGCATGTGCATGTATACCTCATATACATACCTATATATATATATATATATATATATATATATATATATATATATAGGTATGTATATGAGATACATGCACATGCGCACTGTGTATGTGTGTGGATGTGTATGTCTGTATGTGTGTATGTAGCAGCAGTCTGCAGCTGCATGGTGTTGCGGTTAAGTTGACTGAACTGAACGGGAGTTGCTGTAAGTGCGAAGAAGGGTCAGGAGCCCTATACCAATAACTGCTATATAATGAGGGTGACATAATTATAGGAGGGTTAAGTTAATTTATTTTTCATTCATTCAGAGAATTTACATAGCACCTCTCTCTCTACTCAGAGGCGCTAGCCTATTATGATGTTAAGTGTCATTACAATAAATGTTATTATTTAGTTAAGAAAATATTATTGAGCTGATGAACCTTTCTTTCTTTGCAACTGACTAACCATGCAGCCATTATAATTGAACATAGTGAAAAAGGGTTACCCTAATTAAGCGGGGCTTGTGCCCCTTTTGGGTCTTCCTGTTCCCTAGCCAATGCACCGATATGTAATAAGTTAAGTTATAATAATTGTTGTTAATTGTTATATGCATTGTGCTTCTGAAAAAACAATTTAAAAAAATTACGAACGGAAATATTACATCAGTTAGCAGAGCAATGCACAATATGCCAGAAGAGTCACCAGTGTCAGGCCCACACACGTGGAACCAACCAACGGATTCCCGTCGAATGCTGACAGATGGCATGGATGTTCAGAGTCTCTGATCCAAGTTGCGTCGATAGAGTAGAGTGGCCACAAGTGACAGCCATGGGCGTATTTAGGGGGTGGTTTTACGGGTTCAAACCCCCCCCAAATAAGTGAGAAAAAATTTTTTTTGCATGCTTTTACATGCAAAATCTTAAAAAAAACGGGATTTTGCGACCATTTCTAATGTAAAACCCCCGAAATCTTAAACCCCCGAAATTTTTTCTGGCTACGCCCCTGGTGACAGCGTTCGCAAACACGGTGACAATGCCGACGAGCAGTCCCTCACTGGTAGAAGATGACGCACGTCCGGATATTCATCGAGGCATAAGGAGTACACGGAAAAGGGAATTCGTCGTGCATGTCGGCTGGTAGATTGAAACGCTTCCAGTAACTGAAGGTCGAGGTCACTCCAATGGGCGGCGTCGGTCGTCCTCCACCGAGACGAAAGCATTCGGCTACAGGCGGCGTACACGGTCCGTATGGCCTATACATCGGAAGGATGAGCCTGATGCAGTCATATGAGCCAAGGCAACTTGCGAACAAAATACTCTCAAACGCACAAAATCTTTGGCAAAACCGACAAATAAGTCGGGTACGCAAACCTAGCACCAGAAAACGCCAACATGTCCGAAGTTACTGAGAAAATTCTGCATTTAACCCTCAGGCTACCAAGGTTTTTTGTGACGCGGACTACCAAGGGGGACACCACCACCCGGATTTCGTGTTTGGTTTCACATATCATATCTTGTAATACAGCAGTGGATTCAGCATTCATTTCTGAACAGAATGGCATATTTAGTTGTACATTATGTGAATGTACCTCGAAATTACATAATTATTAACAACGGAACCGATAATTAGCGATATTTTATATTATTGCGTACATTTTGTACTTGTTGGATAAATAAATATAATATTCTGTGTGTTTTGAAACTGATCTATGTATCCAAGAACATTTTAAACACAATGATGCTTCGTTTGTAACAATAACCTACAAACTAGTCCATAGTCTGTATTTAGGTATACAGCAAAATCTAAAGGCAACATGAAACAAGACTTCACGTTATTGTTCACGGCAGTCAAATATGTCGGTGGTCCTTGCAGTTATTGCAAGTTACTCCCATTATTTTGTGCGAATGCTTCCTGTAAACTGGCTTCTCACTTCATCTTCAGTATCTATTTCAGCTAATATAAGTTCTAAATCTGTAGCTGTTGACAAACGTTTATGTAGAAATGTCGGTTTACGTTGTGATGTTGCATCAGCCATTTTCTCCCAGATGATGGGTATTATTATTTATTAATTATTATGATCACTTCCAGTTTCCAAAAGACAAAAATGTAAGCAAGCAAATGTAGCCCTGCATTCCCTCTACAGAATGGCATATTTGTTTATCTTCCAGGAAGAAAAATGAATACGCTATGGTCAAAAGCTAAGGGGTGGTGGTATCCACCCCTCTGGTACCTCGGCTATATATCGGGTATAACTTTTGAATGGCATGAGATACCACCATGATGTTTACCTCAAAATGTGCCCAAATGAATCTGCTAAATAACCTAAAATGTAAAAATTATATTCCGTATGAAAAAAGTATTGTATGCATAAAAACGTTGGGGCGGGGGTTAGTAACCACCACCCCTAGGTAGCCCGAGGTAAAACGAAATAATCGGTCGAAATGACGGAGATGTCGATTTGCGACCAACTTGGCCGATGACATGTTATGAGGGTGATATGCATGAGGGTTAGGGTTAGTAGAGATATCTTAAGTCTTATAAGGGTGATATGTATATGTATGAGGGTTAGGGTTAGGAAAGGATGTCTTATGAGGGTGATATGTGTTAGGGTTAGGGTTAGGAAAGGATGTCTTATGAGGGTGATATGTGTTAGGGTTAGGGTTAGGAAAGGATGTCTTATGAGGGTGATATGTGTTAGGGTTAGGGTTAGGAAAGGATGTCTTATGAGGGTGATATGTGTTAGGGTTAGGGTTAGGAAAGGATGTCTTATGAGGGTGAAATGTGTTAGGGTTAGGGTTAGGAAAGGATGTCTTATGAGGGTGATATGTGTTAGGGTTAGGGTTAGGAAAGGATGTCTTATGAGGGTGAAATGTGTTAGGGTTAGGGTTAGGAAAGGATGTCTTATGAGGGTGATATGTGTTAGGGTTAGGAAAGGATGTCTTATGAGGGTGAAATGTGTTAGGGTTAGGGTTAGGAAAGGATGTCTTATGAGGGTGAATTGTGTTAGGGTTAGGAAAGGATGTCTTATGGGGGTGATATGTACGAGGGTTAAGGCTATATATAGGAGAGGATGTCGTCCTACCTGTCCTCGTGGATTGAATCGCAGAACATCGTCCGTCTTATGTTCGTTGTCAGCGAAGTTGAGATGCTTCTCTTTGTATCGACTGAGTCTCTTCTCTTCCAGAGCGACCATGACCCGGAAGCAGGCAGGTGATCCGTTCACCCAGTACAACATCATGTCCTCTCCTTCGTAACCGCCGTCAGACGTCGTCTTAGTTTTCCTGTTTCCCATATCCTCTACTTTCCCTGTCTCTCTAAGTCCTTGCAACTGTCCCTCTTCCTCCTGTTGCTTATCCTTCTCTTCTTCCTTCTCGTCTCCTCTATTCACGCAAAGCCATTAGAAAGAAGACGGTCGTTGGGCAGTAGATTAGAGGAAGAGACAGAGACAGAGACAGAGACAGAGACAGAGGCAGAGAGACAGAGACAGAGACAGACGAAGACGAATACTTCCGCCGGTCGTCGTCGTCGTCGTTGTACTCTCCTGAGGGAGTTTGCGTCTCTCCTGATGAAAAAGACAGGCTGCCGTTCTGGCATCAACTGCGCCATCTGTTGCTTTTAACGGTCGCTCTTTGATTGACATCCAAAGCCACGCCCACTCAAAGACGACGTCGATCCGACTCCAATGCAGAGGCTCTTACAACCTTCGATGTATTTTGTCTTAATATATCTGCTTATATATATCACATACACAGAGAGACACACACATACATATATGTGTAAATATATGCCGCATTTAGTTAAGTTCTTAGTTAAGATTATAATTAAGTTTTTCTTCTCATGCAATGATTTGATTTAATTAGGCCCATACCATATATCTCTCTTTCTTTCACAGACCACTAATAAATTTAGGTTATAGAATACAAAGGCACGGGGACCCTACTTAAGCGGGACTTAAACATCCCTTCTGGGTTTCCCTTTTGCTACCCTGGTTTCTTTTTCTCTTTATGTCGTTATGTGATATATATTGTCGTTATGTTTTT